>VYZV01006760.1:5429-17657 GCA_013401275.1 Pandion haliaetus | reverse complement strand
ATTGGTAGTCAATTAAATTGATTTTGTTTCTTCCCCAAGTTGAGCCTGTCTTTTGCCCGTGACCATAAGTGGGGAGTGATCCCTCCCAGTCCTTGTCTCGACCCACGAGCCTGCCTTTGTATTTTCTCCTCATCCCACTGTGGCCAGGGGAGGGGGTGGGGAGTCAGCGAGCGGCTGCATGGTGCTTTCTTACCGGCTGGGCTGGAACCAAAACCACGACAGAACACAAAGACATTTTCTGTTGCCAGGTGTTCTCATGTTTTGCTTCTTATTGAGGCAGTGTAGCTGAGAATGGTCTAGCTCCATTAAACAGCTGTGGATCTAGTGCCTCCACATTTGAGGCAGAAATAAACTGCTGCCTAATTTTAAAAATTTAAAAAAAAAAAAAAAAAAAAAAGCTGGGAACTTGAGATTATCTCTATGTCACACATTCTTCCCCCATATCCCCATTCATGGACCTTTTATCTGGATATCCTCAGCTTGCCTAACAGGCAAATATTATCCTTTCTCAATGAAGGCTGGGCAAATTTGTGGCTTCAACAGACCTCTCACACTTTCTCTCAAAAAAACGGATGTTATTTCAGGGAAATCAACATTTTTCAGCCCTCCAGATTTGGAGAAATCAGTGAAATACATAATTCCACACACTGGGCACCAGCAAAGGACTGGCCAAAAAACAAATCACAGTGAAGCAGTCGTAAAGGCTCACAGTAAGCTTAGGTATTGGCAAGTACCCCCTTCATCTGTAAGTCCTAGTTATGCACAGGCACAGCAAGCTCTTTACAAAGGTTTAAGAGGATGTTCTCCATGCTGGAGAAGCAGCTATGCCACATATGCAAGAAGATGCATGAGGATTCTGCAGCTATTCAACCTGCATCAGCTCTCTCCATATCTACACAAGAGACCTGGCAAAACATGCTGCTGACTTCTTAGGGCAACAAGCTACTCTTGAAATGCTTTTGCACTGCATTTCATGCCCAGAATTTACTGCTCTTCCTAAAATGAGAGTTGCATTCATGCCAACAGATGGAAAACATCATCTAGAGTTGGACCCATGCCTTGCTACTGGCTGGAACAAAAGCCATGGAAGTATTTTAGTTAGTTGAGTTAAAAACATTTTTGTATAGCAGCCTGTGGATGAAAAGTTTTCCCACAATACACTGCAGAAAAATTCATACAGTGATGTATCTTAGTGAACTACCTGTAGAGCTTTCTGTGCTTAACCCAGTGTCAGTGTAGACACGGCACTCTGGTCTAAGTTGCATATGGATTTACAAGTAAAAACATGGTAAAAGCAGTTTACAGCAACTATGCCAAAAAAACCCAAAACCAACCCAACGCCCCAAAAAAACCCAACAAATTGAGCAGCTGAAAAAAGAAACCACCATGAGCAGGTCTATTACAACAACAGAAAAGAGAATACTCTAATATGAATGGAAGAGATTATATCAGAAAATCAGAGCGAAATCCCTAGTCCTGGAACTCGCAGTCTCATAGACAAAGGAAATCAAAAGGTCACATACACATATCAGGGAATATTTGAAGAATCCAAGGATGGGTGCCGAGATGGGAAAGGCGGTGGCTTCCCTTCGCTAAGAGACAATCCCAATAAATGCTTCACTAAAGAGATTACAGGAAAACTAGAATAGAGAAGGGACTGCCAAATCCCCAGCCATGAAACTCCAACATTCAACAATTCTCTGAAGCAACATCTTGATGGTTGAACTGTACTGTGCGTCTACCATGGTACTATCATTCAATGTAGCTATTACCTATGCTGTTCAGTGTAGCACTATCATTCATATTCACAAAGCAGTTTTCTTTCTCCCTCTATCTCCAGACTTTTCTTTTTCATGTGTAAATCTTTTTTAGCGATATGCTCTTATACCGAAGAGCAAAAGATTTATCACTGAACACTTCAGCTCCCTCATCTCATGGGCTCCAATTTTTCAGACTGTGGGTCAGGGACCTTTCCATTTCATTGCAATACCCAAGAGACTAGTTTATCTGCAATACTAATTTCCCGTAACTTTAGTAATTTCTACTCAAGAGAAAATTTAAACTACCACTCAAAACTGGCTTGAGCTCCATCCGTAGCAAAAAGCTACGTTAACTTAGACTTTTGTTTCTTCACCACCCAGCTCTTGTCTGCTGCATCCCTCCAAATCTCAAATAAAGACAGAAAGGCTGCAAGTGACTTGGACACTGTTGAGGTTTCTTCCTACCAGTGAAAGAACCAAAACACCTCTGAGAAAACTACAACCATCCTTCTCTCAACTCAGCCTTAGCTTATCAGATGCTAGATTTTACTCTTCGACCATTTGGCAGGTTATCTCTGGCTTTTAAAGTGCTAAAGATCTCTCCCTGACTTGACTGGAGATTGCTAAAGAATTGCTGATCCTCCCCTTTGGAATCCTTGAAGCAATGTCCTTAAACTAAAATGTCACGATTAAGGTTTGATGTCATTGTCTGTTCTCCTCTGCATTTTGCATCCACAGTCTGACATCCTATACAGCACAGTTTCTACTACCTTCAATACAATTTCTAAGAACCAAAGGGGAAACAGAACATTTCTTAAGAAGTAGGACAGAAATTCAATTAATTGCAGACACTTTAAAAAAACTGGAATACTGTCATTATTCTGCGTTAATAGTACTATTAACTACTTCCTTTGCCAGTTAAGTCTTTTGGGATTCTGGAGGTTTTTTTAGTCAAGCTTCTGCAGGATTATAGCCATTATAACTTACCATGATTTTTTTAACATTCCTGAAATCCAGGCATGACACTGGCTTCTCTTCACAATTTCCCATTTCCATTTTAACAGAATGTTGCGTAGCAGAGTTTTAAGGATAACTTTTGAAAAAAATACTATTTATTAGGGATTTCTTTTATTTCAATTGGCAAGAAAACATAAAGGAAACAATTACAACTGTTCCAAAAAGTCTATTCATCAAACAAAGGCAAGCATTAAAATAAAATTATTTTTCTGGTTTCAGCTGCTAAGAGCAATGTAACTCATCGTTTAGGATCAAACCACCAATGTCTACTCATAACAGGGTACGGTTATGTAAAATTAAGGCTGGCACTGCATTGTGCCCAGATATTTGAGGTTTGGATCCTTAACTGTGAACTTCCTTCCTTTTATGATCTTAAGCCAGAGAACAATAGCTGTGTTTTAATCTTGCCTTTTGTGAATTTTCTTGGTCTTTTCTTTCAAGTGTTTACATACAATGATACAGCCCTGAGTGATGCCACAAAGCAACGCATCATCCAAATCTAGCTGTTTACCACATATGCTATGATATCATTCAAGGTTGAACAAATCAATTTTTTTCTTTTTTTCCCATGGAATGATAATGGATTCATAACAAAGAAGTGGATTTTTTTTTAATGTCATTCACCCATGTCTGCATCAGATGGAATGCTTATGATTAAAGGGTACAATATTATGATTTCCCAAATTTATTCTAAATTATTTTCAAATGGTAAGAGAGAAGATATCTGGAAAGAACCTTCAGCAGCATTAGCAAGTCTCTTTGTTCTTCACGTTTCATAAAGACTACATGACTGGAATTCTGCACCAGATTCTCTTCAGCCATTACAAACTGGTTTAAGTTCACTACAGTCAACAATTAAAAAAAATGCTGTTTCATGAAATAAAACCAATTTGCACAAGCTAATTATTTCCTCAATCTCATATTTTCTTTTTTTATTACAATACTGGCCACATAAAATGTACGTGCATGAAAAAGAAAACTGTGAAGATGATGAATAAAGATAAATTCATCAGTTATTACTGAGAAATTCTACAATACAGAAGGTTTTAGAATTCACATTTTCCAGAGGAACTTGAATAAAACTGTTAGCTTTTATTAAATAAGATGGAAAGGGGACTTTTTTTGCTAGTTGGGCAGGAAGACCAAACAAGTCCCTCCTTCAAACATGCCTGGTTTCATCTCAGACACACAAAGGAACAGACTTCTAAAAAACAGAACCTTATACTATAAATATTAACATATTATTCAAAATGACACCATTTCTGGATATCTATCTGATACTTCACCTTCCTGTTAAATGTATTGGATCTGATCCTCATTCCACACTAAACATACGTTCAATACATGTTTCCAAGTTTCCTTAATTTTGTCAGTGTCACTCCATCTTATGGATTCAGAGCTAAGATGCTGTTGCTCTTTGAAGCATGCTCTGTCCCTACTTTATTTTTTGCAGCTAATACTTCTTTAACAGCTAAAACAGCACCCACTGCAGAAATCCAAGTTAAAATAGCTTTTGGTCAGTTCTGACACCACAGTATAAACAGACTAGCACCTTACCCCCCCCAAATTTCATTTAAGACCATACCTTCTACAATGTAACTACGAGTAGCACAACCAGACTCTTCACTTAGACTGCCCTTCCTTTGTTTTGCAGCCAGGTGAACCTCTGGACACATTGTTTCCAATCCTACAACATTTTCAAACAGAAGACAGGGGCGCCCATTTCTTGCTCCTATTTCTGTGGCATGCACAGAGAAATGCAGTAACAGTCTTGTTACTCAAGGAATACAAAATCTGTCATACTACAGGCACCCATAAGGTCAGTATTGCCAAAAAGAGAGTGAGTTACAGTGTGTATTTTCTGCTCTCCTCTTTCAGGAGGAAAAGAAGGCTCCATTATGGTCTGCTGTCCTGGTTTCAGCTGGGATAGAGTTAATTGTCTTCCTAGTAGCTGGGATAGTGTTATGTCTTGGATTCAGTATGAGAAGAATGTTGATAACACGCTGATGTTTTCAGTTGTTGCTCAGTAGTGTTTATACCAAGTCAAGGATTTTTCAGCTTCTGATGCCCAGCCAGCAAGAAGGCTGGAGGGGCACAAGAAGTTGGGAGGGGACACAGCCAGGGCAGCTGACCCACAGTGGCTAACGGGGTATTCCATACCATCTGACGTCATGTCCAGTATATAAACTGGGGGGAGTGGGGGCAGGGGGGATCGCCACTCAGAGACTAACTGGGCATCAGTCGGCTGGTGGTGAGCAATTACATTGTGCATCACTTGTATATTCCAATCCTTTTATTCTTACTGTTGTCATTTTATTAGTGTTGTCATTATTATTATTATTTTCTTCTTTTCTGTTCTATTAAACCGTTCTCATCTCAACCCACGAGTTTCACTTTTTTCCCGATTTTCTTCCCCATCCCACTGGGTGGGGGGGAAGTGAGTGAGCGGCTGCGTGGTGCTTAGTTGCTGCCTGGGGTTAAACCACGACATCTGCATACTACAGCATAACACAGGATTGATGTTCAGATCAGACACAACCAACAAATCCATGTTGTATCTTCAGTGCTACTCTCAAAATCAAATTCATTGTTGCTACAGAGAGACTGCCTCCAAGTACAACACCCAACAGAGTTGGGTGGCATGCTCAGCGTTATGTGGGAAGTTGGCAGCAGACCCAAATATACCAGGCAGCTTAATGTAGCTCTGGGTGCCCCTGCCGAAACCAACAGATGATCTGTGTAGATGGGAGGCACACTCAGTTCTATTGGGAATTCACAGAAGGATGTACAACAAAAAAAGGTTATATTAGGATTAAATAGTTTGGGGGGGGTTTAAAGGGCTTGGACTTTTCCTAATAGAATCTTTATTTACAACACACAGGGATTGCAGTCATCCTCTCTAACAGGTTTTGCCTCTGAGAGGTAACACCTACCTCCTGGTAGGATCGTAGAGGACACTCAAGTCTATGGCAGGATTGGTTCCTCTGCAGCTACTGATACAGTGCTGCATGGTAACCTTATGTTTTCAGAGGACTACCTTCTCTCTTGGTTTTGCCCCAGTTGGCTTTCACTTGATTTCATTAATGTTTTCTGACCATCTGTATTGGAACAATCAGACAAAGTTTTTAAAAACATTCAATAAAACAAGATGGCAAAAAGAAATGTCTAAACTTTAAATAAATAAAAGAATATGAAGACCTGAAAGATATTTTGCTTTTTAGATTTTTTTCCGCCTTTCAGTAATTTTTATTTATTGCTTTCTATATATTGCTCTTGATTCCAAATGTTTAAAGGCCAAATATCCAATAGAGGAAACAGTAAAAAAAGAATACATTATTGCTGCACAGAACATACATATTGCCTTTAAATATCTAAGTCCCATAAATTAATAAAGCTGTAGGAATAGGCTAAGGTATAAAATAATCTACATAACCAAGTTCTACTGTATTTGCATTCTGTGTGGAAAAACAGACTTTCTAATCAGAATTAATTTGACACTGTCATCAAAAACAATACTTATCTTGCCTGCATCTTTCTTTTCAATACACAAAAGAACACATTCATACTGGTTTGCTTTCCATAATGCATAATATTATTGTGCAATGTGAAACACAATCTAATTTTTTTAAGTAACTATTTATGAAGAAAGCTAAATCTAGCATTAAAATTAAAGTGTGCTTTCTGTCTACAGAGGAGACTTCAGAAAAGTAAGAAAGTAAGGCCTTCCCACACAGTCAACACAGGCCTTTCCTTCAGTCAACTCAGCTCTGGAGATACTATACTTCTAGGATGTTCTCCTTGGCCACCCTACTGTCAGGATACCAATGGCCACAGGGATTCATGTAACCTCACTATTTAGAAACCTTCCTGAAAAAAAACCCAAACCTTTTTTATTTACTTGTTGTTAATCTGGAGCACTAATAGCT
This sequence comes from Pandion haliaetus, assembly GCA_013401275.1. Classification (NCBI taxonomy): domain Eukaryota; kingdom Metazoa; phylum Chordata; class Aves; order Accipitriformes; family Pandionidae; genus Pandion; species Pandion haliaetus. Next base: position 10,954 of record VYZV01006760.1, on the reverse strand, counting down.
GTGGGAGGGTAACAACTGACCTAACCTGGCAAAGACCGATTTAAGGATGTTCTAGCCCCTTTCTGGTTTTGTCTTACTTACATGAACATTTATATGAATGCAAGATGTTAACACTTTATTTTAGTAAATAAAAGTTTTTGTTATTTCATTTGTTATCTCAACCACCCTTTCAAGCTATGTTAAACAGAAGATGTTTAAACAAATGGCTGATCAGCAGCTAAGCAAAAGAATGCTAATCTAACACAGCTTCTCTCATCTGCTTCAGGATAAACTTTGTACAGTCTTTTTTTTTAACAAGCACAACGAACAGTTTATGTGGCAATCCAAATTGGCAGGAAAACCTAGAATTATTTCTTTTTATTAAGATAAATGGAGCTATGAACACTTGGTGATCAAGATGACAAGAAAAATCTAGAGGAAAACTCACTTCAAAATTCTTTAAAGATATGTTTCTGCTAACACTTTTAGATTTTGTACAAGAAAATGCATCTTAGTTAAAAGGATGCTTCCACTGAGTAATTATTTAAAAGAAATTAACCATATCCTAGAATGACTAGTGTTCTCATCAGACTTAATGTTTCTTTTTTGAAAAGAATATCTCGCTCTTTGTTTAGACTATGAATCCCTGTCCCTTTGGGTAGGTACTGTCTATTATCCATGTACAGGAGGAGCCTCTGGCACTGCCACGCTATAAACCAACAATACCACTGAAAGCACACCTGATCATCCTCTTGTTTTGTTTTTCCTCAGAGGCCAAGCAAGCTATGTATATCCTAACACTTCTACCAACAGCTTAAAAAACAAATCCAAGACATTCCAGACAGCAGAGCTATGGTAGACCTATGCAGGCAATATTCCTCGTGGGAGAACAACCTACGCTGTCAGGAAAGTTATTTTGCTGGTACAGCCTATTTGAGTTCCCGACATATTAAAATTCCAGATAAGTAACCCCACTTCCAGTACAACTGATTACAGCAGAGCTTCCGCCAACATGGCTATGTCAGTTGAATTGCGATTTTTTCCACTCATCTAACCGACATAACTATGCTGGCAACACTTCCAAGTATAGCCAAACTTACTGTGTGAAGCAATTGCAAAGATCATCTTTTTCTGTGTCTCCATGTGACATGAGGTTTACGTGAGATGGAATGGTTATTAAAAATCTGTCAACCCAAATGCTCTGTTTGTCAACTGGAAGAAAACACCACAAAAGATACAAAGAACAATAGTCAAAGGGAAGTGTTGCCTCATTTTCATCATATGAAGGAAGATAAGGGGTGTGCAGTATTTTTTTTTTAATATTAACAGTGTCTTGCTTGCATTAATTACAAGAAACATTTGAGTCAACTGTTCCTGGCTTTGATTAATTTCATGATTCAAATTATCCTGAATTTACAACACATTTGTGTGTGTTTCATATTGGGACAGTTTTAATCTTAGTAAATTAAGAGCTACAATCTGTTTCATTTGATTGTATTCCATTACACTTTGTCCTCATATAATAACTACCCTTCAGAATTCAAAAAGGCTTATCATTTTGAGCTGCAATCAAAAATAAGAAAGACTGACTTCAGTAGGGAGTGCTACAGAGCTGGATTTTCTGATCCTCTTTATTCATGAAAGAAATACCAGCTAGCTTTGGGGTCGCTTAAATTCACATGTGCACCAACCTTGATGGAAAAATGTTCTGAATTTTTTTTTTTCCCCTAGGATATATGTCAGATATGGAAGATGTTGAAGAAGTGTGAGTTGCTTGACATAAAAATAAAACAAAACAGTTCTATGCAGCTGTAGTCTGCAATAAATACAGAAAGTCACAGACTAGCAAAATTTACTAGCAAAATGTATCTATGTGCATGGATCTTTCCTGTGCATAATACCATTTGGCTTCACAAACATGCTGCTTCCATGGCTCCCAGTAACATGGTGGTTACAAAATAGTCTTGTGACTGTGTTTCAAGATGAAGGCAGGCCTTCTTTTAGGCCAGTGCTCATATCCCTGGAGAAAATCCAGTAGTAAATTAAATCAAATGAAACCTGTCAGAGTAAAATATAACAGTTCTTAAATAAACAAAAGCCTAGACATACAAATTTGATTTTGAAACACCCTTTACACATTCTTTTCTCATTATTTGCTCTGAAAAACAAAACAGTTCATTCACTATGGATCAGATGCCCAGTAACTCACACAATCAGAACAGAATACAACTCACAAGCAAGACCCAGAACTGCCACACAACCCAAGCCATTTCATGTCCTGAGTTATTTTTAGACTTGTAGATTATCAACAAATCGTGATGATAAATACTTCCACAACAGTGATTTTTATTCAGCTGTCAAAACTTTTGTGAAGACTCAAATGCTTTTTTGGAATATAATTAGGCCACTGGATCAAATGATGACACTTACATACTCACCATCTTAATAAAAGTTTACCTGTCACATTTAATAATCAGCTTTGATACACACATTTAATGAATTACAAAAATATCTACATAATTTTATGAATTCCTTCCTGCATCATGAAACACTATTTATGACTGTAACTTGACTGGAAACCTATATGCATACTCTTCCCATGAGGCTGAAAAGAGTACCATGAATGATTTCAGCACTGTATACTTCTCTCCTGGTAGAACATAAAGCTGGTTCTGAGACTGCCTGTCTAAATCGATTCAATCAGGACTGTGACAATGACATTTCAACTTCAGATGAAATCATTTGTTTATGTGTTATATTTATAGGTTTACCTGGATACTGAGAATACAATACATAATGATATTTATTTTAAGAAAAGCATATTCCCTTACATAAGCAATCAAAAATCCACTGCAGCAGTCACTTCTATGCACCACCAAAACTGTAAGCTTTAGTGTTTTGTATTATCACTTTAGAGAAAAGACCTACCAACATTTTCAGTGTATGGAATTATGCTATGCTATTACATGGAAACAGTTCCAAGGACCTGGATGACCCCTCTGCAGTCCTTAGGATTTTACATTACAGTGATATAATGTTCTCCCACAAAATATTGCTCTCTGAAGAGCCTGATAAATGTTTATCTTTGGCTCTTTTCCCTTCCTGTTTAAACAGTATAGTTTCTATACTCTTTGATAAATATTCCTGTTCAAATTTAATGTTTTCATACCCAAGCTTCTAACTTTTCCACACTTTTGAAATTCATTCTGTTGTCTGCTGTAACTACACAGATATCACTAGACAACATTGTTGCCTTCACTAATGAAAAATTTAGCTGTTCCTAAAACACCTAAGTCATGCAACTCTATCAGATAAATTCAAAGTTCTCATTCACATTTTATTTCATCTTGCAATACAGTATCTTTAATAAATTGCACCAGGCTGCATAGTCCGGATGAAGTCTACATGAACTTTTTTTTTTTCAAACTGACAGGTCCTATTTTATTTATGAGAGTACAAAACTTGCATGGGACTCTTTAATTTTAGACAGAAGGACTTTAATGATGTTTGGCTCATCCACATCTTTGCATTTTCTGCCAGGTCAGCAGCTGAAGGCCTTGCACTTTTGTACAAAATCTAATAAAATTATGGAAAATGACAGCAAAGAGAAAATTAATGCATCTTAAATGTATTTTAAACCATGATACAGTCCAAAAGAGAAAAAAGAAAATGGGAACATGTAAGTAAGAAAAGGGGCAGGCTATGAGGAACAAGGAAAGAAAGTCTACTGCAAATAAGAAAGTATATTGGGAAAAAAAATCAAACCAGCTACACAGAGAGAAAAGTTAACCATTCTGAGAACAATAATTTCTTGGGCTGCAGCTTTATACAGTCATCCCTGATTGAAAAGTTGATGTCCTATCTGACATCTCCAGTGGAAAGCCTATAGTATTCTCACCTCAGTCCCTAGAAGACAGTAGTCCTCAACATTAATCACATACGGTTCAGAGAACTGGCCGTTCTTGTTCAGGGAAGTCTAGGACTTAAGCTGTTTGGGAACTGAACTTCCTCTCATCCCAAAGAGGGTGCATCCTGTTGAGCCCCAGTGAATCAACATGGACAACTTCTAGAGGCTGCCAGTTTAAAAAAAACAATAGGACTTATGCTTTCAAGCTCTACTTTCTTTATTTTCAACAAACATTTACCATAACTGTTCAGAAACTGGATCTATTACTAGTATGAGTTCTGTACTTAAACTGAAAAACAAAGCACATTTGAACATGAGACATCAAGCTGAGAGAAAAATGCTTACTGCTGCAATGGCTGAAAAGCAGCTGAACTTTGCTTTTTCTTAAACATCATTATCAGGAGCTTTGTTGATCCAGTTGGGTAGTTTTTTTCTGCTAATCCTAGTTCATTCCTTATTTCTGCACATATGCTTAGGGGTACAGCAGCTGTCATCTGATATATATATATTCAAAAGTAGAACCACGAGGAACTCCTAGGACTGAACTTTTTTCCTACAGAAAATGTTTATTCATCAACAACAAAACTCACTACAACACAATGTCTAAGAACAAGGTAAGTTTAAAATGAAAATTAAAATCAAGAGTTGTAGTAATTTAAAAACATTTGTTATTTTGACGTTTTCAGAGTTAAATGTTTTCATTTTGAAACAAACTTCCATTTTAATTTCCTTTATATTTTATGGAAAAATATGTTATGCAATGGAAAAAAGTAGAATCAAAGTGAAACATTATTTCAGTAGTTTTAACTTGTGGAAAATAGCTTTTTGTTTGGGGGCTGGGGCATGGAAGTAGGAGAGGAGAAGGGTCTTTGTTGTACTGAGACAAAAGAAATTTTGAAATTGCAAGAATCTCACCGCATGAAAGGATTCAGTTTCTGTACAACTGCACACATTAAATGATAAACACTACAGATAAAACACTGAAATGATCAACCCTGGCACATAACCAGCATAACGCTGTAGCAAAGCATGTTGAAGAGCTCAAAGGAGTACCCCCTTCCAACAGGCTGAATGCTGGGCAAGCATGCAGCCTCCAAACAACCTGCATGTTATAGCGACAGGACTCTTTACAATTCTCTTCTCTCTGCTCCACCACGCTTCCCTACCTGCAGTTTAAAGCTATCAAAAAAATAGAGCTCTGTGACATACAAACTGCAGCATTACATCATACAGCCTTTTCTCACTGCAGAGTAGAAGCACAGCAGGTCTGCAGCATCCGCCTCTGCCATACTAATGGCTTTCACACCATTGTACACTGAGCCAAGATGCAGAACTAAATCACAACTATGCTGGAGCAGGGGTCTGGCTCACACCTCAAGTAACTCCTGATCTTTATTGCACCTTTTTTCCAAAGGTCTGGAGTCACATTCTTATTTCCCATTTGTTCCCTATAAAGTCTCCATTCAAAAATGTATTACTGAAGCATTGTCATGGAAACAGTAAAGGCCAAAACTTTACTTTAAAAACAATCTTGAAGAGTTTTAGGCAGTTTTTCCTCAAACCACAGTTGCTATATGTTTACAGGCAGAACTGTAACAGACATCACTGGTGATTAAACTGGTTTTTTATATAACAGGTA
>VYZV01006745.1:616-43856 GCA_013401275.1 Pandion haliaetus | reverse complement strand
TTTTTTTTTAACTACTTAACATAGTTTAGCTAAAAGAATGATTAAGATTTCAGTAGGAGTTTCATAGTTCAATGGTTGTTCCCTATAGACGCAGAAGATCAAGGGAAGCTTCTTCTTCTAATCCTTAAGAAAAAAGGCAGTGTACTTTTTTGATCATTCCAGCAGCTGTATTTTACAGGAGAGGCTGTGGTATGTAGCCAGCAATGCACTTGTTTGGGATAGGAGTAAAACAAATTTTTCACTTGATGGGAGAGGATGTTTAGCAGCTGACCCTAATGTATGTAGAACAGCAACTCACAAAATCATATTACTCATATTTATTTTCCTTTAGCTGACAGTCTGTGGGTGATTATGTGTTTTTAGAAATCTAAAGAAAAGTGTGGGGAAAAAAAACCCCAAAACCCCAACCGACCCCTCCCCCCAAAACAAAAAATATCCCCCACCATCAAAACAAAAAAAACCTAAAACAAACAAAAAAGCACCTGCATTTCTAATTTAGAAGCAGCATCCACAAATATGCAGGATATGAGTGAATTTTCCTTCATTCTGCATTATGTGAGCTCAGCTCTTTTGAATACAATGACATACATAAATACACCTATACGTAATTTACTCCTCCAGAATGTTTTCTGGCTAGTGAATATGTTCCTATCTCACAAAATGGCAGTTCAACCAGTGAATTCAGCTGTTCGGTGCATAGTGAAGAATGGGTGATGAGGCAGTCAAGAAATCTTTATGCTCCCTTTCAGAGCTGATGGGGGAGCTCCCTTGTGCTAGCAGGAGGGAGGATTTAGTGATTCTTGTGTTGTAGAAGTGAAGGGGGCAGAGGGAATAACCTGTTTGGACATGCATGAATCCTTTATTGTGAGCAGTCAGGACAGTAAGCTGTGCTCGGTACATCCTTTTACTGCACCAGCATTTTCAATGTGATGTGCACAGTTTTATTATTTGGAAGTGTATGAAGAACCGCCGGTAAACTTAAGAATTAAGGCAACTAATGGAAGCGCATATTTTAACGATGACAGAAAGTTCAGTTTTGGTTTGGAAGTGTATATTCATACGTAAAAGTAAAATTAAAAAACCCAACATGTATTTTGATGTAGGCAAATAGAGTGTTGTGAAACTGCAGATGAGTTTTACAGTACCATGGGCAAGCTGACCCAGGAGATGCTGGAAGACAGTCTGATAGACAGCAATGAACTCATGCAGGTGAGTAATTGCGATATAATTATTGTTTGTGCTTTCTGTGCATCCTTCAGGTGCTGATTTCTAACATTACGTTTTTGTTCAGGTACTGCAAAAACCTAAACTCTCCCCAGAATAAAAGTTTAAGATAACTGAGTTGAGCTAGCTTGTCAATGAAACAAATAGGTGACCTGCTGTTAAAGCTAAAATCTTATCTTACACATTAAGAATAGAGAACCATTAGGCTCCATTTGATAAAAATTGGTTGTATGTTGACAGCTGAAAGTTTGCTGTGATATAATGCCCAATTGGATTTACGCAAGTAAGATGTAGAATCTTTTAGTAGTAATAATTGTTAGGGTGTTCTTTTGTTTTATTTTTATGTTTTGGTCAGCTATTTATTACACTGTGTCCTTTTCATTCTGCAGAGACTGTGGGAGACAAGAGTTTATCAAGCGAGTAGGGAAAAAAATATCCTTCATGATTTAAAAAAAAAGCCATGAACAGTTGTCAGTGAACTATAAACAAAGACATTTGTAGATAATTGCAGTCCCTGAATTCTTAAAGCATACGTCATTGTATGAGAACAAAGATCCACATTGTTCTGGGAAAGGAAGGGCCTTTAGTACTGCAGATACAATTTTACTGATTCGCACTTGCGCTTCTTTTTGTGATAACCTTGAGGTGTTGTCTGCTTAGATGTTTTGTAAAGACTTCATGCTACAGTTCTGGAACTTTGCTTTTGATGAGTTAGAGCACGGTGATTAAATGGGTCCAAATACAGGGCACGTGATTCACCTGAAATATTTTACCTGTCTTAGAGGAGGGGGGAAAAAAGTCAAGTCTTGGTCTATGAAGTTGCATGAGTTTATTAACAGCGGTTAGCAGTTGACTTCGTTACCCATTATTGGAAGCAAAACTTACTGTCTGGGATAATACCTCGTCTGGTAAAGTACTGACCTGAAGTGGGGGATTACTTTCAGATTTGTTGTTGTTGTTGTTGTTGTTTTGTCTGATGAGGGAGCTCTAGGAATGGGAGAACACTGTGGCTTTGCTTCAAAAATGGAAGGGTAGCTGGTCAGAGGTACTCATGTGCTTTTTAAACAAGTGTTAAGGTTTCTTACAAGACAGTTCAGATATTGAGGATGCGTGAGGAAGGTGGCACAAGCTGATGCCTTCTCAGATTCATTGTGTTTCAGTTCCTGGTCTCAAGTGTAGTACAAAATCAAGATGTGGTATTCGTGACAAAGAATAATGTTGGGAAAGCTGAAGTGGACTTTAGTGACTCAGTGAGGTTTTCTTTCTTCGCTGTTGTGTGTAATAGAATATAAGGCATAGGTAACTTACTGGTTGGAGGGATGGAAGGATCTTTTGGGTTTTTTCACTGTTGCAATTACAAGTATACTAAATTAGCTGTCTCTTTGTGGTTCAGCAAAAAATAAGCGCTTGGTGTGCGGCCTTTTCAAGTCAAAGGCAGGTACTGGCCGTGTACCTCCCTCCATCTGAGGGGTTCACTCCAGGCTCTCTTTATGGTAAGTGGAGAGAATTAAGCACTACAAGAGTTTTACCATTAGGGTATGTGAATACCACTATGTGTCTGGCTGCTGCATTTGAACAATTTCCTCTGTGCTGGAGGAGAAAATAAAGAAATGTGAACTACTGCATTAATAAAAGGATCCATGCTGCTTAAAGACACTGTTTTTTAAATTGCTTTAGGCTTTTTCAGAGGAGTCAGCCAGAGGTGAATGTTAGTAGACTGCTTTGTTTTCAAAATGTTTTGGGTGGGGTTTTTTTTCTTTTTTCCCCTCATCAAAATCAGAACGGTGAATTTACATCTAATACTTCTTTACAAGGTAGCTCAAAGATTAGTATCTTAACTGCAGGAAAGGATTAACACACTGCTCTGCCTTCCCTACACATTTCAGGAAAGGTTGCTGGTGGCAATCATCTCACTAGAAAACAAATTGTGCTCTAAAAGCCCTGCTTCCTTTGGGAGCTGGAGGAGGCACACGCGGCTGATCCTTCAGGGGCGAGTGTTGACAGAGCAGATGTCTAAAGTAGATCGGAGGACTCTTGTCCTCATTCTCTCCACCAGCATGTATAGTTGGTGCAAGTTTATCATTAAAAATGCCTCCCTCCCGTGCAGACAGTACATACACCTAGGATTGAGGGCTTAAAGCTTTTTGCAGATTTGGCTCTTGCATGGCAAGAGTTCTTACAATGTTGTGCTGAGGAGAGCATGGAGGGATTGGAGGAGCAACCAACCCTACAGCTTCCTCCTTTTTCACATTGAACAGCTTAGGTAGATAAAGGGTAAGTGCTGTACACATCAGATGCTAGACCAGGTATGTATTCAGGACTAGAAGTTAAACAAATACGGTATTCAGTAATCTCATTTTATTGGCCTATTAATAAACTTTGGTTCTAACATGAAGACAGAAGGCTGTATACCAGGTGTCTGCAGATATTCTAAGCAACGTGTGCTAGATTGAGTACACGCTTTCATGTCTTCTCAGAAAGCGAGCATTTTTATAAGCAGCTAAACTAATTCAGTTTGTACGCCTAGAAACGTTGCAGCATAGAGGAGATGAGAAGCAAACAGGAAAAGGAGAGGCATCCCTGTGTGTTTACTGTGGTGGAGGGGAACAGGGATTAATCCCTCTGTAGTACCCTAGCATTTTAGACCATCTTCTGTAGACTGTTTCCCTGACTTGATGGTATTCACTGTTAACTTTCTACTTGAGTAGCACTTTGGGGTTTTGGGGGTTTGTTTTTGCTTTTGCTTTTGCTTTTTGTTTTTTCTTAGTGAAAGAGAAAAGAGAGAAGAGCCTTAAACCAGTGCGGGGTGGCTCTTGAGATAAGTGTGTTTTGAGCTGTCTGCAAAATTGCTTACCCTCCTTTGGAAGCCACAGCCTGTCACCTTCTGTATGATGTTCTGCTGAGGGTGTGGATGGCTTTGCATTTTTAGGGTAAGGCAAAGGATTGACAAATGCTACTGACTTAAGGTGAGAAGAGAGGTTTTTTTTCTTGTCTCTTTTCTTGTTCCCAGAATCTGTCTCTTACAGCCATAAATAAGATGGTAAGTTTGGCTGCATCATGCTTCATATGTGTAGGCTGTTTCACTCTGGCACAGCTTCACCAGAATTAACCAAATGGCATCCAAGGCTGTGTACAAACTAGAAACAGGATGCTTTGGCTCTGAAGCATTGCTGTGAGGAGATCACAGGTGTTTATTGACAATGTTTTTTTAATTTCCAGTGGAACTTGCATAAGCATAAACTTTGTGGATCTCTTAGGTGGCAAATGAGGCCTCCAGTTATAATCTGGTAACAAGTAATTAGGCTAAAAATGTGTATGCTAAATGAAAGAAATTGCACAGGATCTGGAAGAGATGCAGATTGGAGACAGGCAAAAGCTAAAAGCATAATCTAAAACAGTAGTTGCAAGGAGTAAATGGAGGATTCGGAGTCGACTGTTTCATTTAAAGGGTAACTGGCATATGGAACAAGTTACCTGAAAAGGCTGTTGACATAAAGGGTAGAAATAAATTCCAGATACACCTCCTTCCCTATGAAGGGAGAGAGTTGAGACATGGGGGGGGAAAAGGGAACTGTGGTGGAGATCAAACAGGCAGGCAGACATGTTGGGCCAGAGGTAGGTCTTTCTCCAGATCATAAAATTCCTTCGTCTAGTAGACTGCCAGGATATTGCTATTCAGGCCCTAGAGAACATTTGTCTTTCACAGTAGCATTGTAGTTTCATGGAGTGGCACAGTTTCAGTTCATGCTCTGGGTTTTTGTAGGTATCCTCCTTGCCTTAGAGTCTGTGCATGGCTGGAACTGTAAAAAGCACTTTCACGCGGGGGCCTGTTGAGCTGCACTCCCGCCGGGAGTATCCTTCCTGCTCCGCATTGCTTACAGTATTGCTGTTAGTGAAACAGTTTTTGCTTCTTCTTCTGTCAGGAGGGGTCTAGTACTGAATTCATGTTTGTAATTTTCCTTACTGTATTTAGCTCAGGCAAGGCACAGTTCAAGAATGGATTATGTAGAAATTGTTCAAAATTTCCTTTCATCTTAACTGAGGCCATTTGCCTTCAGGTGAAAATGTTGATGACTATTTTAATAGCACAGGGGAAAAAAAAAGTGTAAGTGAAGATTTCCTGTCATAGCTAATGAGAAATTGTTACGTTGCTGTCTTTCAGAAGACATTTAATTTTCAAGATGGGGAAAAGCTATAATATTTCAGAGAAAGTATGAGAAATTATATTTTGGCTATTTTTCTTTTTACTTCTGACATTGAGACTCCCAATGGATTGTGTGTCGGTTATCTGAAAGTCCTGAATAGTTGTAAGTGTACAAAAGTAGGAAAACAAAAAAAAAAAGGCAACTAAAATAGGTAGGAACAAATCAGCAGTGATTATTGCAATGAATATGATGTGTCTTTATGCCAGGTTGGCTGGTGGCACATGTTCTGTTATTACAAAATGACTTAAAGCAAAAATAATGCTGAAAGCAAATGCATTTGCAACTATTTATCTTCTTTAACTCTGAGTACTGAAGTAAATAAAATGTATTAGAGGGGTTTTTTATGGCCTTGTTTTAAGTTCTAGGGACTACATTTTGAGTTCAGACAGTTGCAGAGAGATTTCTTTGTTCACCATGGAACAAATTTCTTTAAAAAAACCCAAAACCAATCCACTACCCCTGTTGTCCCATTCCCCCCTCATACCCCACCCCCTCCCACAAACAACAATCAAAACCAGAAACTGAGAGGAGAAAAGTTAGCTGGATAATGTTGGGTCCTTCCTCTTTGGCTGTAACTTTCACGTTGAAGTGATTTCTTTCACACAAGCTCTTGGGACTGCGCAGGTGAAGTAATGGATCTGTTAACAGTCGGCAGCAAGTGAGGATCTGCTCCTTCCTACCTGTGCTAATGTCAATACCTTGTTGAATACTCGAGCAGAAATGTAGGTCTTCTGGAAGATTCCCAAAACCTCAATGATGCATTCATGCAAGTGAAATCATAATTGGAGGAGGAGGATTTCTGGTGTGCTGGCAAGGAAAGGATTGACAATGATTATTAAATAAGGACCCTACATCTCATGTTATCTGTTCCTTTTTTTTTTTTTTTTTTTCCTCTCCTCTGAACAATGTATTTTTCTAGTGAGTCAGTCTTTATTTTTCTTGCAGGAAATACTGACTGAATCATAAAACTAGACCATTTTCATTTTCTTACAGCACTAGAGAATGTGCAGCCTTTAATTCTGCAAGACTGAATATCTGTTCATGGAGAAATCTTTTGTGGGACTGTTAGTTAAAGTGAAAATTTTAAAAGCTGCATTTTTTTTTTTTTTCCCCCCCAACCCCCCTCCCCAGACTGTTTATACCATGGCTCAGTTTCCCTTCCCACAACTGGCAGAATTAAGGGAGAAGTACACATACAACATTACTCCTTTCCCTGCAGCGGTGAAATCAGCTTCACTTTCAGGGTAAGTTTGAAATGCACTGCTTATGGCATATAGGGTTATTGTTTACCCTTCACAGATAGTGAAAAGGCAGGTGGCATCCTTCCTTCCTTGTATGCTCCTAAAGAAGATAAAGATGCTTGGTGGTGATCATATTTAAGAATGTCTCTTTCTTATTTCTCTTATGTTCTTATTTGACAGAAGGCTAGGCAGAACCAGAGACAGTGATGAGGAGAATGACCTAGATGATGAAGACTCAATTGCCAATGCAATTGGCTGTCTCGGACCATTAAGTGGGTTTTTGGCACCAGAGCTCCAAAAATACCAAAAACAGACGAAAGGTAAAAGTGCTTTTGTTCATTTTGGAAAACGTAGTTAAATCTGTATCACCTTGCGGAAATCATCTGTAGCTTTGTCTGTGAAAGCTGCTTTGAAAATTGTATTTTATATTCACATAGAGATTACAGTGGGTACCAAATTACTTGCTCTGCAGTCCATGAAGATGTGTTCAAAGTCAAGTTTGAAGGCTGTATGTGTACAATTAAATGACAGTGTGGGTTAAGGATTTGGCTACAGTAATGGTTAAAAAACCAACCCCATAGTGTTGCCCACCCACAAGAAAAAAAAGCATGTGTGTGGAAAAAAGTCCACCCTAAATCCGTGCTTATTTCTAAGAAAGCTGTTAGGTAGCCAGCATTTTCTGAAGAGTGTACATGTAATAAATAATCTTGACCTTTATTAGCATAAGCGTGGCTAATATTGGAACATGTCAGCAGTGAGTGAATTCTGCGGGTCGTTTCACCACGCTTTTGGCCAAACCTTCAGACTGTTGCATGTTTTGGGTATATTCATATTTTTTTTTAAAACTGGGTATGGTTTAGATGTTCTGACAAAATGTCTCTATTTTTCAAATCCATCCATGTAATAAAATTTCTCACAGAATTGTATGTTCACCTGTGCAAACTCTACAAGCAGATCAAAATTCTGATACATACAAGCAAAGCAGATCATTTGTTAACTTGCAGCAGCTTTTACTAAATGGTACTGGATCAACAGTGATTTTATGATATCCTGGGAGGGGGTATAATTATCTATCTCCAACCCACCCCCGCCTTCCTCCCAAAAAAACCCAGACTGATGTAGCAGTCGCTGTTATCTGATTAAACATCATCATTCTTGTGGCTTGGTTTCACTGAGACCTGTAAGATGCAATTGTCGTCCTGATCGCTGGGGTGGTTTGTTTTTCCTTTCCTGAGGAACTTTAAGTCTCTACCTGCTGCTTCAAGCTAGCACTTAGTCAGAACATCAGACTGCTGTTGCAAACTAAGCTAAAGACCAACAAATATCCCTTGAAAAAGAATTACCCTGTTGACCCTCGAGTGCCAGTTTGGCGGTGCTTCAGAACCAGCTGTGAAAATAAATCACACTGCTGCTGTTGCTGTTGTTCTGCAGCTGTTAATCAGAGATGCTCTCAAGTTGCCTGATCCTCAGCTGCTCTGTCTATCTGTTTTGTTGCTACTAGCAGCTTTCTCCCTGTGGTGCTATAACTGTTTCTTAATGCTTCTTGCTGGTATCACTAGGTCGATTGTTTAGACTCATGCCTGCTTGACTGTAATGTATTTTATAACTTGCATTGTTAGCCTCCTCTTTGACCAATTGAGTGTCCTTAATAACCAGTTTCTGAATTACTTTGGTGATGGCTTGGTGTACTTTCGGGTAATTGAAGAACTGTGCTTGTAACTTTGCATTGCTATGTTAATTGCCTTTTGTACTCTTTAAACTCCCCTCAAACCCTTGCTATTCTTAAGCAGAAGTTCTAGAAATGTAATACTTCTTATTATAAATAGTGCAGCTTTGTTAAATATGCATATTATAAGAAATTTTTAATTAAAGACTACAGTTAAATAAGACGACAGGAATCAGACATAGACTTCCCTTGTAGATAATCTGCAGAACTGTTGAGTATGCCAATTACTCCTCATCTCCACTTTATTGCCACTCTGCAGATCAGAATGAAGAACAAAGTCTGGGTTCCAGTAACATTGCAGAATTGAGTCCAGGAGCAATAGACTCTTGCCGAAGCGAGTATCATGCTGCTTTTAACAGCATGATGATGGAGCGTATGACCACTGATATTAATGCACTAAAAAAGCAGTATTCCAGGATAAAGAAGAAGCAGCAACAGCAGGTTCACCATGTGTATATCAGAGCAGGTAACATACCAAAACATGCTTAATTTACCAATTTATTACAAGCTAACTTCATCTTGGGAGACAAGGCAAATAACATTCTTTTAACCAAATAGACAAAACAAGAGAGACTGATGGAACATATAACACATCAGTAGTAAAGTGGGTACCACTTCATACAGACAGATTGTAAATGAGAAGGTGATGTTTTTTCTTCTTTTGTCAGGATCTGAAGGTGACGACCCTGGGATTTTGTTAGGTCCCAGGGACCAGCTGAACAATGGTATTTAAAACTGTCTTTGCTATCTGGGTGCATTGTGTTGATCTCTCTGATTAAAAACTTCAGATCTTTGGCATTCTTGGAGTTGACATACTGATGCACTGGAAAAAGGGAAATGAGGAGATCAGTACACTTCAGAGCAAGTGGCAGGTAGATTCCTAGCTGGTTCGTGTTATCCTAACTCCTCTGAGTTCATGGCAAATTACGCAGCTGAAGAACTGGCTTAGATGTTCCGTTGCGGCTGACAGTTTACCTAGCCATAATGATACTGCTGTGAGGATTGAGCTGGGCATCAGTCTGTTATGAGCACTCTGTGTTACGGAGCCTATTTCCCCAGTTGGCAAACTCAGCGACACAGGGGTTAGCATGAACAGCGCAGCTGAAGGTTTTAGCGGGTGTGCAAGCTGAACACAGCTCACCCTCTCATTCGTCCCCACTTAGGTGTCATCTTTTTAAAGTCAGCATTGAACCATGCAGATGGATCACTGTGGAGAACTTTTATTCCTCTTCTAGATTGTCTAAACTTGTCCTAGCAGGAGCATTTGAATACATAGAGCTGCAATTTTTCATTAACATCATTTGTAAGGAATTTTTTTTCTTTAAATATTGGCAAAGTATTTGCTTTGAACAGAGGCTGTAGCCAGTAGAAACAGTGCAAACAGTAAAATGTTGATTCCCAAGGATTGCCAACCCCCACCCCCCAAACATAAACCTTTCTAATCTTACTAATCGTGATGCAGGGTTGGGTTTAATCAAACTGTCATCTAATTACCTAATTCTGAGTCTACTGCTCTGGTTTAATAAGAGGACCTAATAGGTGTGGCTTATCCCTTAGAAATACATTGGTTCATTCTCCAGTCATACAAGCCTCATGGAAAGTCTTATTTGACTGACCTCGTATAGGGACTGAAGTGCCTGTCCTGGTTGGAAGAGAAATGGAGAGGGGAAAGATCAGAAGCCAATGTTAATGTTAAACTATCGGTTACAGTGCAATTCCAAAAATTGAGATGCTATTTTTGTTATGATTTATTTTCATGGTATTCCTGTATTCTGTCGGTAAGAAGCAGGGAGGGAGGACAGAAAATTGTTATTACAGAAGTTACAGATTTGTGTTTGACTCCAAGATGAAAGAGAAATTCAGTGATTTTTTTTTTTTTTTTTTTTTTTTTTGGTAAATAGCTGTCAGTCTACAAACCTTTGCTATACCTCAAGAAAGACATCAAATTTGGTGGGGGATCCTTAGAACGTTAATTGGTTTTGTTCTTTAACAATACTGTGTTTCTCTTGCACACTTTCTTTCAGACAAAGGGCCGGTTACCAGCTTCCTCCCTTCTCAGGTAAACCATTCCCCAGTGATAAACCACCTCCTTTTAGGAAAGAAGATGAAATTGAATAACAGGTCTCTCAAAAACGCTGTTATTCACATCCCAAGTCATGCTACAGGGAAGATGTCTCCCATTCCCCAAGAGGATCTTAAAGCAAAACTGAACTCTCCGTGGCGCAGTCACATACGAGTTCATCGAAAGAATATTGCTAGGGCCAAAGGCCAGCTGGGCTATGGGGATACTGTAGGACTAATAGATGAGCAGAGCGAGAGCTGTAAAACAAATAGTCCTGGTGCAAAGGAGGAGACTTCCAAACATTCCGACTCTGGAGAAAGAGGAGGAGGTGGTTTGGATGACAGGACTACTCGAAAAGCTGACTGGCAGTCATCGGAGCCACCCTCTGCAGACAGCAGGACGAGCGTGTCAGTGGTTCAGCTAAAACTGGAAGCGCTGGAACTTACTTCAGATAACAAAACCAATGCTGAGTCAACATCCCACCAGTCTGGCCAGCCATGTTTATCAGAGTCCTCCAGTTCATCCAGCAACAGTGGAAACCTGGCTAAATCTCCCCAGCCTGGGAACCCAAAGCCACAAGTCTTCAATCCTTTTCCCAGCATCAAGCCTCTTCGAAAGTCAGCTACAGCCAGGAATTTAGGGCTGTATGGCCCCACTGAAAGAACACCGACCGTACACTTCCCGCAGATGAGCAGAAGTTTCAGTAAGTCTGCCAGTGGCAACAGTGGGACCAGGAAACGATGATGTACTTACTACCTGGCACTTTCTATTTCTGACAGCAACAAAAAATTTGTATTGCTTTTTTTTTTCCTAAAGCACGCGTGTGTTTTTGTGTCCCAAAGCGTTTCTAATCTTTAATTAAAGTAATGGGGACAAAAGTGGTTACCAGATGTATAAATATGTGTCTTTGACAATTGTGCTCCCGTGTTGTTATGGGATAGACTAGTGAAGATGCACTCTGGCACCCTATTGTCGATTCTGATGGTTCTGTGGTATAATAAATACTGATTTGCAGTGTGAAGCATACCGTTTCTTTAAACCTAACTCAGATGTAAAATCACTGGCTGCCTTTAACCCCTCAGCCCCCCATGGCTGCCTCCTGTCTCCTTCAAAGCTTGAAGGACAAATTGGTGCAACAGACACCTGTAACAGTTGTTACGACTGTTGTGCAGCTTCCCCATTAGACCTCATCATCACGCTCTGTGAGCAGCTGGAGAAGCCATGACTAACAGAAGCACAAGCAGCCCTAGCAGTCAAAAGTATCCCTTCGTGTCTGACATGACCACTTAGCTACTGGGCCATCTGGCTTCAGACGTTCTTGAGCAGCGTTTTGTGCTTCTCTTCCCACAGCAGTCCTCTGCTGATACTGCTTTTAATATAAATGTAATCAGCGAGCATGAGAATAGCGGACGTAAGTCCATCCACAACACTGGTTTGCTCCTTTTCTGTTACATATGTACATACGTACGTTTCTGTTACTTACTGCTGGACAGTTGCAGCATGCAAAATTAGGAATTGGGTACAACTATATGTGTAGTTGTATGAGTATTATGGCACATCTTGGCTTCAGTGGATTTAAAAGCTATTAATCTACATTACAGACCTGTAATTAAATCATATTTGCCAGCTTAGCAGTAGGTAAAATATATGAATGTTCCAAAGTAGTTTAGGGTTTTAAATTCTAGAAATAGAGTGATTAGATACTTAGGGTACCACTTATCATTAAAAGCCAACACATCAGCCACTATGTAAGTGGGAGGGACCCACGGGACTGCCGTAGGCTTCCACGGCTTGGTTCTGGTTTGGTGTGAAAGAGCAATGGCGAAGCAATAAGCTGAGTATTTACTTCCAAATCAAAAAGCAATCCTGGTGAATACTGTAAGACAAACACTTTTCTTTTATATATATATATATAAATATAAAACAGGCAGGCAGAGAAACTAAATGTGGATAATTCAACTTCAGGGTTGCAAAATCAAGCACTCAATCTCCAAGAAATTCAGGTTGCTCTTAAAATGTTACAGCTCTGCCACATTGTATGTATTGACTGTGATTCATTACCTTATTGCTTCCAAGCTTCCCGTGACATGAAAGTGCCATTATTTTAAACTGGAGTAAAAGCAGTAACGCTGAATCAGTTCCATTGTATGTAATATCTTACTTCCTCTTTTAAAATTCTTTGTTAAATTTGCAAATTAGTATATCATTGTCTATTTATTAATGTATCCCATAACCTATAGGATTTGATATTAGTTTTACTGTATATCATAATTTATAAGCTGTACAATACACCCTGTTTACTGTTGTGGGGACAGTTTTATTTTGTTGTTGTTTTATACAAGTGTACGCATATAAAATAATATATAAGTATGAACACTATAAATATAAACCAGATGTAGATCAGATCTTGCCCCTGCCTTATTTTCAGGTTATAGTAGTATTGTCACTAATTATTATTTATAGCACTAAGTAAATTTAAAATATTGTAGAATTTAGTCAGTGAACATGGACTGTATGAGAATTGTTTCTGCCTTGATGTGGAAGAAGTGGACTTCTCAGAATTTTACTGTGAATCATTCTCCCCGATTTTTCTTAGCTTCAGTGTGTCACGTGGCTGTATACTGAACCAGTAAAAATAAAAGGTCTGTCATTCTGCAAAAACTGCTAAAATGTCGAAAGTACGTGCATGAATTTTCAACATGTTAAGCTGTGATTAAGCAATGCAAAATGAGCAAGCTTTGCATGGATACTGGCCTGGGGAAAGAAATGCCAGTAGAATACTAATTCTAGAGATTCAGATCTAATCAATAATTGACAAGTGTGCTCTGAAGGTCTTGTACTCTACTTAGACCGCTAGCATTGAGGCAAAGGAACCATGGCACCTCAGTGCCTTAGTTTGGTGATGTTTGCTGCAGGAAATTTTCTTTAAGTACTGCTAGATGAGACCATTGAATGTCATTTCAGCTGTTCAGTACCTCAAAGGATGTTCACTTTCTACCTGAAATCTGCCTGCTGAACATACAGCAAAAGCAACTTCGTCACTCGGTACTGAGGTGGAACATGAAGATGAGATCCAGGGAATCGGGAAGCTCCAGAGAAGTTTCCACTTTTTTTTTCCCCTAATGAATCCCTTCAGCAAATGAGGTCTGGTGGTGCAGCTGTGCGTGGAAGAGTGGCACTGCAGCACTAAGGAAGCTGGGAAACATCATGGTGGGAGTCTCTGCTCCATAAACCTCTGCATTTTGTTTTTCCTGAGGCCTCCTTATACTAATGGTCCCTTCCAGGTGACTAAATGACCTTTCTGTTTATTGGGGTTTTGTAACTCCTCAAGTCTTTTTTTGAGAAAGTATTTTATTAGGATCAGATTTACTTTTATTTCTGAGACTGTGTTTCACCATCATCAAATGGAAGCTCTCAAGGGATGGACATTTGATTCTGTTTTGAGGACACTTAACAGTCCTGCAAGGGGAAATGGACCCGAAGCTATTTCGAGATTATTCAGAATTGCCTACACTTCGGGGGTAAAAATGGTAGAAATCAGTTTTTCAGGATTGCAGGCAGCAAACAGTTGATTTCATCCACAACTGCAGCTAGGGAAAATACAGTTTTGCATACTCAACAAAAATCCTACCATAATCCATTCAAAAGAACGTAAGTGGTTGCTAGAAAGACAACAAAATGTTATTTCAAGCAAAAATAAAATGCAGCCCTTTGCACTGATATTTCCAATTCAGGTAAAAGTTCACGTTCAAAATTCAAGAGAGGCTTTAAATCCATTTCAGACCTCCACAGCACGTATTTTAACCCGTGTGAAATTGTTCACGCAGAAGTAGGGTGGTTTTCCTTGGCCTCCTTGCAGTGAGTCTCCCGGTGCCCGTCCGCAGGCAGCGGTCACACCTGGCTGGGTGGCAGGGAGCCAGCGTCACCGTCTGGAGCGAGCTCCGCCGAAGCACGGAGAGACAAAAATTCGTCCTAACGGATCCCCGTCCTCGCTGATGCTTTGTTTGCTCCGCTTTTACTCGCTATGTGTTGGCAGGAGATTGGTTCAAGGCGGGGGGTCATCACGGAGCCCTGCGAGTGATTTGAGATGGGCAGTCGTCCCAGACGAGCACCTTCAGCCCGAGCGTCATCGGCCAGCGGGACCCGTCAGGTCAGGCTTCTCGAGCAGCCACCAACTGCTGTGTTTGGCCAGGAGCTGGTGATGGTGACGACATCCGTGGGAAGGTGTTCTCCTCTGGGAGGGTCGTGCGTGGGCAGGGCAGGTCCAGCGCGCTGCAGGAAAGTACACGTGTGAAGGGTGCTTGTATCTTCTGCGCACCCTTCCCCACTGAAGAGCCAAGCCTTCATGGCTTGTACGGGCCGACTCCGACTGACACGAGATACTTAACAAGATTTAGGACACAAGTGGTTTGCAGTGTCAGACCACGTCAGGCTAGCTGGTGCCCGGGCCCAGCCTCCCCCAGGCTGCAGGGTGCCAGTCCAGCTGTGCTTCATCCTGCAAGCACCATACAGCATTTACTGGCGCACTGCAGGTTTAAAAAGAACCACAAACGTTTCCAAGTCTTTTTCTGATAAAACTGTATCAAACCACACCGGCTTGCCACAAATGGGCAGGCAGACGTGGGAGGCGATGCGAGTGGATGGAGAGGTTGAGAGGAGGGAAGGAGCAACCCATCCAGGCAAAAGGTGCAAGAAGTTTTGAGGGAAAGCAAACTCCTCGGTGCCTGTGCTTCTTTTTAGGTTGTGTGCTTATAAACAACAAATCAAAGGATCAGATCCACGTCGTGCCGCTCCCTGCCAATCCTGCGTGTGCTCAAAATGATCACGGACGTGGCTGATGACAGCGAGGAACCGCATCCCACGAGTTGCCCACCCATTCAGGTCGCTCCCGGCCTGCCCCAGCAGGAGGGAGATGCCAGCGGAGAGATCTCCGGTGCGATTCACTGCAGCTCAGTTCACGCCGTGAGGCGTCGGAAGGGGAGTGAACATTCAAATCCCATCCGGGGTAAAACATGTGCTGCCGTTGCTGTCCCTGGCCTGCGCTCTAGCCAGCTCTGCGGGGAGGCTGTAGCCGTGCGACACTGCCCCAAAACCAGGCTAGTAAGCGTCGCTAACAGGCAGGTGTGCCAGGCCGTTGCTGGAGGGATGTGGCCGTACAACCCCGGGCGAAGCTCGGCGTGCTATCTGCAGCTCCGCAATGTGGAGCTGGCTTGCTAGCTCAGTCCAAAGGCTTTGGAAGCCTGTGTGTGCTCAGAGCAGGGCTTGCACCGGTTTGCAGGGGATCTGGTGGATGTGTGCAACGCTCAACCCCCAGTAGCGCTCGGGATGTAATCCTCTGCATCTGGTTTGTCATCAGCAGTCCTGCCGGTCAGGTAGGAAGGGCTGCTACACGATATGTTGCTCGCTCGCTCCTTCTCTCAAGGGTGTGTACAGTTTTTTATTACCACTTGTTGGTTTTCTGATATTTTATAATTGCTGGTGACATGGGGAAATTTTTTGAGCAGCGCCTCATTTTTTTAAATACTGGAGCAGGAGCATCAGGGGTACTTTCTGCCTCACAGCACTCAATAGTTGTTGCAACTGTTCCTCTCTACGTTTGGCTTGTGCTTTCCCTTTGTGAACTCCCAACCCTCGCTTGCATTCATTGACTGTGTGTTTGATGAGAGTTTTCAGGAAGATAAGGATAGCCGTGCTGGTCAGCTTAGCCCAGCATCTTTTCTCTGACCACTAATGGTTGGAAACACCTAAGAAAGGAGTCCTGTGGGAACGTGGTGCATCCAGAGACAGCCTTCTCTGGGGGAAGTCATCCAACTTCATCTGGGTTGTGCACATCACAGAGGTGAGGGGGACGGCCAGGCCAGCGGCTCATCCACAGCAAACCAGTGGCGTCCTGATCTGGGCATCTGCAGGCGCAGCAGGGACCACAAGCAGCGGTTCAGCAGCAAAATTTCCTCCTTCACATGAAAAGAATAATAATAATGGAGACACGGCCAGGAATGAAAAGAATAATAAACACCAGAAAACGTGAGCCTGAAACAGTAGCTGTCGCTGTGATTCCAGCTGCGTGCCGGTTTGCATCTGCGGGCCCTGCTTGCACTTCAAGCGGCATGGTGGTTCCTCCCCTCCCAGCTGACCGGCCTCCCCTTGCGGG
Organism: Pandion haliaetus; assembly: GCA_013401275.1. Taxonomy (NCBI): domain Eukaryota; kingdom Metazoa; phylum Chordata; class Aves; order Accipitriformes; family Pandionidae; genus Pandion; species Pandion haliaetus. The sequence continues at coordinate 27,247 of VYZV01006745.1, read as the reverse complement.
GGAGATGCCCTAGGACGGGCCTGGAGGGATCCTGTGAAGGGGCAGGAGGTGGGAATGGGAACAGGCTGGGAAGCCTCACAGGCCCTCAGAGAGTCAGACATGGCTGAAAACCCGGGCCCAGCACTTCACGCAGCCCATGCAGTGATGAAGGACATGCAGGCAGTAGTTCCCGACCAGCTTTTCAGCCCTCTTCAAACACACCCAATGGTGCTGCTCTGCTCTTGGTGCTCACTGCCCACAACGGCTCCTCTGCTGCGTGCATCCATGTGGCTTGCTTTTGCTTCCTAACGGCTCCAGTGGCTTCTCCAAATGACACATGGGTACAAACGCCAGCCCAGAGTCCAGGGCAGGAGCTGATCGGTGCAGATACACCACAAGGACACCTGTGGAGGGAAGGGGTTTGGCCAGCAAGAAGAAAGCAAGTTTATTCTTAGGAAAAGTAGGTAACGTCTCTAGCAACTGCCCAGCATAGGTATAGAGGTCCAGTGTTAAAACTCTGAAAGGCCAGTGATTTACAGCTTGCCTGCAATCAGTCACACGCACTTAGGGAGAGGAGAGCTGAGCGAAGCCTCACGAGGTGTCAGCTTGTAGTTCCAGGCGCCAAAAGTGGTGTCAGAAATCTTACAATTGTTTCCCAACTGGGACTTAACAATTGCAGCTTTCCTTACTCTCTTAATCAAAACTTTTCAGGCAACTGGGTTCCTTTTTTTTTTTTTTTTTTAATAAATGCAGGTCCATCGCTGTGTTTTTTCTGCACCACAATACAGCTGTAAACCTGACTGTCTTCTGCTTGTTCTCACACTACCAGTCAGTGGCATTAAACATCATGCCCTTTTGAACTCCAGATTACTGCATGTGATGATTTTTTATACCCTTTTCCCTGCACTAGTAAACTTTCCACCTAGCTGCAACAATACTGCTCACTGTTCGGCCCCCAGCGCTCTTGGAGAAGAGGCCTTTCTCCAGAGGGAACAGAAGGAGTATTGTCCGCTTGGCAGAGGGACAGATGACTTGGTGTTGCCTGACACGTTCTCCATCCCCACTAGCCAGCACTGAGTCACCGGTTTCCATCCAGACTGGAAAGCGTTTGTTCCACTCATGCCAAAGAGACGCTGCTTCTGCCATCGTGTGAGAGGCAAGCTGTCCCACACTGCTGCTGCACCTCCGGGCCGGTGTGATGGACAGAGGGTTCGTGGCGGATTCCAGTATTGCAGTTTGCAAGACATGACAGCACCTTCTGTAAAAGTGCTAAAATATCTGACCAGGAAGATGCAATATTGCTAACTGCTAGAGGTTAGACCAGGCTTGCAGCCGTCACCACCAGCGGGTCGGTGATGTTTCCCCGGCCCCAGTCCGCCCCGTGTCTGTGTGTTTGGATCCATTCGTGGTGGTTGTGTAGGTACAGTCACTAGATGCCACTGGTGTTCCATGCAAACACAACCATGCTGCAATTCCTGTGAAAGGAAATACAGGCGTAGCTTAGTGTTTCCAATTTTTTTCCATTTTCGATCAGGTGTGGAGCAGTTTCCAGGCCCTTCACCTTCGATTTCACATTGCAGCCTCCCTGCTCGATGTGACTCCTCCTAGTAAGCTTGCTAACCTTCAGCAGTGATCCCAAAGTAGAGAGACAGCCTAACAGTGTATCTTTAGAAACAGTGCCCATCGCAGTACACTAAAACACGCTAAAGGCTCTGTCTTCGTTAGTGGTATAATAAATTTTCTCTCTGGAGAATGAGCTGGTAAACACAATTCAGGTGGCAGGCAGGTGAAGGAAGCTTGCTAGATTCACTGGGTGCCTTGTAGAGACTTGGTTTGTTTTAAGAGTGGGTCAGCAATGACAACCAGATAGGCTGGTCATGAATCAGCTGAGCTATTTCTATCATAAATACTGGAGCTGAGCAGTTCCATGCTGAAGATTGAAAGAGAAAAAAAAAAATCTTTTTGTCAAACTTCTGTAAAAACAAAACATAGCTAAACTAATGAGTACCTCCTCTCAGGTACTTGCCAGCTTGCTGCCCTGCCCTGGAGACCTTACTGTTGAACCCATGAGTGTTTCAAGCTTCTGGAGTTTGAAGAAAAACCACATTCAGGTCTCTCACATGTGGATCCTCTGTGTTGAAGAATTACCTGCCTCTGCTGAGAGCTGGAATTTGCAGTTTACCTGCCTGTCCTCAGCAATCAGTACTGGCTTCTCAGGTCCACGCATGCCCCAGACACAGCCATTGCCAGCATCCTAGCAAAATGAGACGAGCCGTAGATTTGCAGTTCAATTTTTCAGGAGCGTGCTCCGCACATCTTTGTGACCAGACACGTGCAGTGACACACAGGCTCGACACAGCCTGACTGAATGTGCACCAGCCAGTTTACTGCCAGGAAAAAAGCACCAGTTGAATGCAGGTCACTTGAAAAACAACCATCCTAGGTCCATTTAAGGACTTAGACTCTTAAAAGAGGACCAAGATGTTATTAAGATGCTTAAAAAGAAACACAACCCTTCCTCAGCTACTGCCCAGCAACAGAGGCCCCTGGTGCTCTGTAAAATTTCCCTGTTTGGCTTTAGCACTCCCAGAGCACCTAGAGCTCTGCCTTTGCTTATGTCATCTTTGTGACCCTTGGCTAATCCACATGTGAGCAAAAATGTAGTCAAATCAAGCTGAAAAACTGACTCTAATTAACTCTGAGATTTGGCTGGCACACTTGGAGCTACTTGCCATTTCATAATGAATTTCAGCACAGGACAAATCTTGACGTGCCTGGGCAGAGCCAGAAATGGACTAGGTTTTGTCATTAAATCAAGATGTGCCTGAAGAGAGTGTGGTCATTTCTAGCTCTGACCAAGCGTGATTAGTCCAACAATGTCTGGGGAAATTCAGCAGTTGGTTGCTTTTAATCTCCATTTCGAGATATGCTTCAAAGACAGACATTACTTTTATCCTCAGAATTCTTTTTTTCCTTGTACGGCCAGTGATGTCCATGACCAGAGTCCTTGAACCTGAACAGTTCCAACCAGCAGTTACCCTCCTGATGAACAAATGTCTTCACTGCTGAGTGTTGTCTATTTTAGGGTACATGGGGGCATTGTCTGTGCCTCCTGTTGAGGTGGCGACACTGCAGATGCAAAGTCAAGTTCCAGGACGCGGGGACATGGCTCTGTGCCATCTACACAGGATGGGTGGGTTTCATCCTGTGGGCTTCATGAGGGTGAAAGGGGAGGAAGGCATTGACCTCTAAAGTTACAGGTGATAGTCTTGTTTAAAAAAAAAGCCATAGTTGGCTCTGTGCATCCACTGGAAAGGCTGCAAATCATGAAGAATGGAAAAACTCTGTCCTAGCAATCTGGCCACTCATATGGACGAGGCAGACCTGGACCTCAGCACCTGCGTGTGGTTAGATTTTACATTATGCAGTAATTATGTAAAAAAAGAGGATGGAGCCCTGTGCAGGGAATATAAGCCCTCAACCTGGGGCTTATTTCTTTAGATTAATGAAAAAAGGTTGAAAGATAACAATGACATAATTTAAATATACATTCTATATAAAGGATAACCCATAATACATCTTCTGTGTCATTTCCCAACTTGTTTCTCCATTTCTATTTTCCAGTGAGTACAGAAACGAGACCTGGGCACCTTTAGGTAAGGGAAAGACTGACTGTTCTTTGAACTGACGTGGGTACAGATTCCGAGATGGGACTTGGTAAGGATAGCATGGATAGATAAGAGAGGGAGTACGAGAAGATTATTTTTTTCTAGTCTATATTTTGAATATACAGATTTTTGTATACCTTTTTCCTTCAAGGACACACAGTGCATCAGGCATTTAGCTGTTGTATTTGTTGCCTTACAGGTATTACCAATCTGTATGGTGAGCATTGAAAGCTATTTGAATTAAAGCAATAATAAGCTTGCTCTAACCATTCCCTTCTCAATGTATGAAGTGACGACACCTCAAGGAGCAGCCTGCAGAGAAGGTGGATGGTCTCTGGTCTCTGAAGCTATGTGCAGCCCTCGATGATATGCTAGAGGGACCACAGCACTACAAACATGTGCAAGGTTGGTATTTGCTGAAGGTCAGTATCAGGAAAAAAGTGAATCGGAAGCATCCTGAACATAATGAAGCTGTAACTACACAGTTCCTATGGGCAGGTGATTTTTTTTTTTTACCATGCTCACCTGCTGGCAGGTTACCATGCAGTGTCGCTGGTGCTATTGATTCTGTAAGCGGTTGTTCATCTCCAGGAAAGGAGTTACCTCATAAACGAAGGTTCTGGGTTTGACTTATGCCCTCCCACAGTGTCTCCATGGCAAACGGGTTGGTGCCACCACTGTTGAAGCTGGTAGACCAGCTTTTTCTATTTAAATTTTCTATTCCTTCTTTCCTTCCTTCCATCCTTCCCTCTTGTCTGCCTGCCTGCCTCATCTTGTCTTCCTTCCTGCCTGGCTGCCTTTTTCCCTCCTTGTTTCATCCCCAAATAGATCAAAAGCATATTCTAGAGCTGGTAAAAAAACTTGCACAGTGGTACCTGACCTGGATGTGATGCTTCATTTTTCCAGCTTTCTGTTGCATATTTATTTCTTCTTACTTTTGCACAAGATCTTGATGTGTCTCCAGGCTTCCAGGAGATATTATGGAAAGAGCTGAATGATTTATCCCTGTTCCGGTATGCTGCAGGGACCTGAGTGCACCGTCTGGTGATGAACAAGGCCATTTTTGACACCTACACTCCTGTTATGAGCCAGCCACAACTTTGCTTTTTTTTCTTCATGTCTATTTTTCTCCTCATCAAATTTTTTTTTTGGTCTTTCTCCTGTGTTGCAAGCTCTCCCAGTTAGATATTGAGTCAGTGGGGGATTTCTCTGGTCTTTTTTGGGGGGGCGGGGAGGCTTAGCTGCTAACATCAGGTGATACAAAAAAAAAACCCCAAACCGCTCCCTCAGTTTTCTTTACGAATCTAAAAGGAGAACACTCTGTTTCTAGTTCTCATAGGTTTGAGAAGGCTTTTGCCAAAAGTTTGGACATCAGAAGGGAAAAAGTTCTCCCAAAGTTGTTATCCCTGTTTTGAATCTGGACCCTTTTGGAGGCTCAGTGTGCGATTTCTTAGCATTTTGACACGAAAAAGGATGCTGTCCTTCAAAATAGGGTAGTGGTTATTCAAATTCACAGCAGCAGGTAAATGACCTGCCTCGTGAAGGCAACTTTTCTCCGAGTAAGATGAGCCAGAAGCTGCAGAAGCTCGAAGGACGTTGGGAGCAAGCAAGGCTCCACCCTGGGGAGGCTTGGGGTGGGCATGGCTTTTCTCTTCCCTCCCTGTACAGCGACCTGCACTCTGCCTCCCTTTCTTAGAAAACAGGTAAAGTACATAGCTGACATCATGTTTTGGCACTCGCTGGACTGACTCCAGTAAAATACAGGTCATATGAGAGAATTACTACACAGCTAACACTGCTGCGGAACTAGCTGCAGGTTAAAATCACTCACTGTCAGTGCAGGCCGCTCCTGTTTCACCGCTGCTCAGAGAAGATGGAGGCACTGGGACTTTGCTGCAGTCAAAACTGAGTATGTGAATACTGAGTGAAATACAGTTATTGTTCTTTCAGAGGTGTCTTCTGCTCTGAGGTCCTGCTGCAGAGTATGGAAAGCTTTGACGAAGGTACTTTGATGATGATGACACGAGCCATCACCTATGTGTAGAACTAAACAGGAATTCCTTCTTTTCTCTTCTTGTTTTCTCGCACAATGGACTGACTAATTGGAAATGGGATTGCGAAGTTGCATCGTGATTATTCACCGGCTTTTAAACTCCATCCAGGATCACAGGACAGAGAGTAAGTCCCGCTTGCTTTTCTGTCAGGCGGAACATGTGCCCACATGATTTTCAGGCTCTGCCATTCACATATGCAGATCGTTACAGATTAAATGTATTCTTCATGTTGTTTTGCTTACTACTCCCATGCAGAGATGGACTGGGGTGGAGAATGCCTCGTACGCTCTAACCCTGAAGTTATTACTCTCAGAATAAGTGTTGCAATATGAGTATGTTGCCTGGGACATATTGCCAGGCTCTCTTTTTTGGCTTTTGAAATTGTATGCAATGTTGCCGCGATGCAGCTTTTTAGTTTGCTTGCACCGCAGGCTCTTGTTTAAGTTAAGGCCACCTCAGGATGGGAAGAGGATGTCCGCTTAGGTCCTTAGCTGCCTTCAAACAGTGGTCTCAGCTGAGGAAGGATTGACTCCTTCTTCCCCTAGTGTTTGGAAGATCCTTGGGCCTATTGAAGGGAGCTGAGACGTGAGGGCAAGGTGCCCCTTGCCCGTCCTCCCTGGGCATAGCGTACCTCTAAATCAGGGCAAGTTTCCAGCTTGAGCTGCAGATTCGGCCCAGCTCTTCAGCTATGACAACTGGTCTGTGGGGTGCCTCCATCTACTCCGCTGCTGTTTGCTTTGGAGGAGATGGGGAGCTGCTCTTGAGGCTGGGGACGCTGCCCTAGCAGGCAAGCGCGTCTTTTCCCTGCATTTTCTGTATGTTCTCACCAGAGAGTAGGATACTAAGGCTGCAGTACAGGAAATCTGCCTCCCTGGCTTTGTCCTCACAACATCCTGTAGCAGCTTAGACCCGTGAGCTAGGCAGCAGAGCAGTGGCTGCGGGAGGCTGAACAGGACAGCAGGGAAGGAAGAGGGTTTGTGGGGAAGGAGCATCCCATCGGCAGCCAGCCAGCCAGGAACCGCCACCATCACCACCAGTAACATTGCCTGTGGGGAGTGGGTGTCCCAAAACCAGCATCCAGCCCCTGTGGCTTCTGCCGTTGGGACACCCTGATTCACCACATCAGGTTTTAGTCTGTGACCAGAGTGCTAAACAGCAGAAAGTTTAGAGAACCTTGGACTATCGTTTGCTGCTGTTGAGAGCTAAATGGAAGAACATAACCCTGCTGAAGAGCAAAATCCCTGTATCTGGCAGACACAGAGCTCTGCGCAGGGAAGCTGAAGAGCTACACGGGGCGAGGTCTCTGCAGGGCTGCACAGAGCTCTAATACTGGTTAAAAAAAAGGGGAGCTGGCAGTATGATTTTGAGCACCGCCTACTGGTACGTTAATCACTAACAGATCACATGTGTATAAAAGTATAGCACAGAATAAAACAAGGCCGATTTGGTCCCAAAGAGTGGAGTATAGAGCTGACAGGGAAAGTGGACTAATATTTGGTAAGGAAGGGGGTTGAAACATTCTGGGTGGATTTTGCTAGATTTAGCGGAAGTGAAATAAAGCAAAAAAAAAAAAATCTAGCAGTGTTGACAACACCTCATGCTCACATTTTTAATGAAACATTGTGATTTTCAGTTTCTCTTTTTACAATGTTTACATTATGCGTTCTAACTCAAATCATATGTCCTATATCATAAAAAAACCCCAACCCTTCTGAACTGGAAGATCCCAATCTTCTGGCATTTTACTTCTGAGGGAAGCGTGGGGGTTTTTTGCTCCCCAAACTTGACTGCTAGAGAAGGGAGGAGGAGTTTGTCCTTCCCTTCGTTTGGCACACCATATACAAGTGCCTTTCTCTAAAGAGAGGTTCATCTGAGCACTAAGCTACCCACAGAACGCGTGGGCTCCTGGCTTTTGCTAACTGGAGGCTGAGGGCTCAGTGCAACAAAAACTTGAGTTCCCTGCAGAATAGCTACTAGGATTCACCTGAAACCTAAGGCAGATTTTGGTGCCTTTCAGGTGTTTGTTGTTGTTTCTAACAAAGACAGAATTGAACCGATCTCCCAAGTTAGAATGCTTACAGATGTGCAAGATGAGATGTGACTGGTGAGACTACAATACACAGATTAAGTACATAAAGAAGTCATTACAGGACTGAGAAGCCCTGAGGCAATGGAGTGGCCTTTAGTTTGAGGAAGAACAGGTATATAAGCTCTCATTTTGCATTTAATTTTACCGTTTCTTTCTGCAATGAGCCTCAAGTCAGTCAAGGAGCTCATACAGTGCAGAGACTGATACAGAGCCGTGGATTTAGCAGCTGATTTTTCTTGGTTCTCAGGAAAGGAGTTCCTGATGTGTTCCGCATCATTCACGTGCTACGGCTGCACATGGGAGCCATGCTGGGTGGACAGGTGCAACCGGCTTGTACGCTCAAGGAGTATCCTTTGGGGATCAGCTTTAAAGAAATTTGATCCAGTTACAAAGGTGGGAAAATACTGTCCTGTCCAGAAAATTTCCTACTGAATTTTAGTGTTGCACGTTCTCATAGCACCTTCTGAATTCAGGTCCTCTCTTTGCTATCCCTTTTCCAGGATGCTTGCCTCTGTCATATTTGTCCCTGAAAGACACCTCTATGGCTCTCTCCCTCAGAGTTACTAGGGCACGAATATTCATGCAGAGAAGAGGAGGAGCATTTTGTTTCCCGTGTGGTTCTGTAAACCACAAGTGGTTGAGCTGGGCACTGTGGAAGTGCCTCGTCACCCCCGCGTCTACAGATAGAGTAGTCTTGGTGTTTGCCATACTCCAAAGTCACACCGGCACCCGCCGGGAAAGAGAAGTGGAGAGTAAGAAACAGAAGTACCAAATACAAACAGCACAGACAGAGGAAAATTAAGATAAAAACCATGCAAATCTGATTACTGCTTGGATTAGATACAAAGGCACTTTCCAGTCTGTATGATGTACCTAACTTAGAAGTATTCACACCTGCCTGCTGATAGATTTGAGCACCCCTATAGATTTTCTTTGTTGAAGACTGGGCTTACTTAATTTCATATTTCAGATGCCCTTGCTCGCTTACTCCTCCCACCTGTGGATATCTAGATCCTTACCTCGGACACAAAGGAGCTTTGACCTTCCTCCAACCTGCCTTGGACATGCAGAGCCAGAGAGTGGCTGCCCTGTGCTGGGTTCGTGGGATTGCCTGTCCATCCCCAAAAGTAACCGAGGCACTTTGTGGTGACAAGGGGCGTGGGGTGAGTGACTGCCCTCCTCCTGCGTCCTGCTTCTAAGGATAACGTGACATTTTCCCCCAGATCAGGCCTCACTGATATTCCAGAAGACTGTCTAGTTACTGGAAGCAATCATCTCCTGAACCACTTCTACAGGTAATGCGCTTTTTAGGTATATGTATATATGAAAACTGGTTTTGTTTCTTGGAAAAATGGCAATATCCAAAGGCTGGATATTGCTTAGGAGCATGTTTAGTCCCTTACCCTGTGCAATCCGTCCCTTGGTTTCTTGCAAACTAATCCTTGCATTTTAAGTTTTACTTTGCCTTTGCACGTTTCTATGAATCTGTAGTTTGCTGGTTCAGTGCACTGCAGCAGTCTCTAGTTTCCTCTCCGAAACTTTTAAGCTGCTCTTAACCTCCAAGCACAGCAATTGCAAATAGCTTTTCCCAAGGTTAAGTCAGATTCCCCGAGCAACCCCCCTCCTTTCTTGGGGTGGGGGGCGGTGGTGTTCTTTGATTCCCGTCATGCACATTTGGTTCAAAAGCTCAGATTCAGGTAAAAACTTAATGTTTCTATCCCTTACAAACCAGGTATCTTCTGAAAGTTTTATTCTTTCTAGGAGTACAATGCTATTAAAATCTCTATAGCAGAGCCTGTAGGTAGGCTCACTTTCTCTAGCTAACTTACCTGGAAGACGTCACTTTTGTCTCCAGGGCTGCTGGTCGCTTGGAGAATACACCAGGAAAATACCACTGTGTTCACCCTGTTCTTAAACTCTCTCCTCGACATCTCTGGCCAGTGTCAGGGGCTGGGCCAGGGGAACCCCTGGCTTAACCCAGTGGGACTGTTCTAATGAATTAATGTTCTATCACTAAATCTCTTCCCTCTGACCGTGAATAATTAAAAAATTAGTTATTTTCCACTCCTTTCTCCTCCTGCTGCTCCTGTTGCCTCCCGGCAGGGGTGGAGCTCTCGTTCTTGGCTGAACCCCTGCGTCTGCAGCAAACTCCACTTTCTCTGGAGCTCTCCCCGTCATCTTTTCTACCCACGAGCTTTTCTCCCAGTTCTCTGTTTCTAGCTCTTCTCTTCGGTGTCCATTTCAGCTCCTCCACCACCTTGTGTCATTCCTTGGCATTATCATTAATGGTAGCTGTGGGTAGAAACCTATAAACACTAATTAAATATTGCATAACGACTGTATAACAGAACAATAGATAGGATAAAAACGCTGAAGGAAATAGCTCCTGACAGATGGAGGAAGGTCACTCACCCTGTTAACACCCTTGCTTAGTCAGGCATCTCATTAACCAGCTGCTATAACTAGTCTTTACCAGAATGTTTTATGGGCTGATGTATTTTAGTCCATGCCTCTTGTAGAGACAGATGTTCCTGGAGGGCTATCTGCTAGAAAGGTTGTTTCAGGGTCTTTTTAATCACTGGCAGTCATCTCCGAGTGGGTTACTCGTGGTTATTAGTATTACCTCAGCTACTTTAAGGTAAAAAAAAATAAATAAAATTGAACAGTCATTTTTATGTTTGTTTTGTTAAGGGATGAATTGCACAGCTGGAGAGTGTATAGCTCTCTGTACACCACGATTGCTATCCTTATGTGATTGCTCTAGCTATAGTATACTATGGCATCAAGACGGATCAACAAAATTGGCATTTCATTATAGCAAGCCTGATATTGATAGTAAATGACAAAGAATTTGCAGTACAGTCGGAAGGTTGCATAGCTAGAAGTTACTGATGCTTTATCATTTGAGAGGCATAGGCATAGTGAAGTTAATTGACTTGCTCAGTATGGCACAGTAAGCCAAAGCCAACAAGAAGCTGAACCCAGCCACTGTCAACTCCAGGCTCACATGCAACCATTAAAATTGTTTCTTTTCTTCAAAAACAACCAATTCAAACCAAAAAAAGATTCCTCTTGGGTACAAGCTGGTAACCTCTAGTGTCCATAAGTGGCACTGTCTTTTAGACACTTTTACAGTTTTGTAATAACTGTGGGATTTTGTTCCTTCCAGTGTCTGATTAATTATATATTTTGTTGCTCGGGTACTAAAGCTGGAACTATCAATTTTATATATGTTTATTTACTTTTGAAAAACACATAATTTAGTTTATGGTAAGATGTGCCCTATCGCTGAGGGTTCTGCATTCAGTCATGCTTCTGGCGTGTTAGTTATAATCTTCTGCCATTTCACAGTATCTGGATGGTCCTGTATCTTATGTGAATAAACTTACTTCTCCTGAGCATGTCTCGGCACAAATCTGTTGTTCTAATCCCTGCCCTTTGACCTGTACATTGTGTGCAATTTTCTAAAAATGGAATGTTTGAGGTTTATTTCTTTTCTAGCTTTAACTAATTTCTCTCAGCTTAGAGAGTTTCTCATCCCCATATTGCTGTTTTTTGGTAACATATCCACTTTTTCTTTAAAATTCAGTTGAAAGTTCTTCATTGGAACGAATGAAGATCCTTCCTTGTCATAAAACTGTTGTAGTCATAGGAAGACCAGGGTATTTGAGGGCTTAAAGGCAAAGTTGTATCTGGTGAACTATCCACCAGATCATACTGATTTTGGCTTGAGATTTTGACTGAGGCAGATATTCCCTGCTGATTTCAAGGGGAGTTTCAGGCATGGTAGAAAAGAACAGTTCTTGAATAGGGATCATCATATGAAATTAATAAGAGAAATTTGCTTCATGCTTTCAATGTCCTTGAGACTACAGAAATGATGCCAGTGGCATAAGTGAAGTATTCTTTACTCTTTGTTAAATGTTAATAAGCATTGTGGCTGTTATGTAGTCATGACATTTCCACATTAGTAAGTCCATCTGTAACTAAGAAGGGAGGTCAGGCTTAGTCATGTGACTTATTGACTGACTTCTGTCACACTCCATCCCTAAGGTTTTAAAAACAGCCAAATTTTTCATTCTTGAGGAGAGAGATCTCCCGTTGCAGCAAACAATGGTTGTGAAGGTGTAGGATGCCATTAAAAATCCTTTTCCCCTACCAAAAAAAAACCCCCTAGTGACTGTTGGTCCAAGAAGACCCTTTTCAAAGAAGGGTCTTTACTGAGTCCCTGCTGCGTGGCAGCAGAGTTTATACAGTCCATGTGTTTCTGGGATGGTGCTTACTGTTCTCTGAGATCTTGCCATTCTGTTCATAGCATGGCTGATTCGGATTTTGTCTGTGGGCTGTGGTTTTGTGAGTTTAAAGCAATGATTGTTTTGTGTGTCTAATCCAGGTTAACTGCTTTGAACCCCTTTGCTGTTGCGAGTGTAAATAATTAGCTTGTCTTGATAGTTCTCCTTCCCTTCTTCCCTCCAAAATTTCAGAAATACTTCCTTTATCATTTGGTGATTTACAAATCCAACTTAGAGAACTGACAAGGAGACAGACAGCCATGTTATTTATCTTTCTTGGCACCCTGAGCCTCCAGCTAGGTCATCTATTTAAATTGCCCAATATTCCTGGCAAAGCTCTGCTCAGTCTTCTGGGCAGTTTAGTCCAAACTCAAAGATATTTTTTCTTTTATCTGCTCTTTCCAAATTTCAATGCTGTAACAAAAAGATGGATGAGGACATTTTCCTTGGAAGAACAAGTGGGGAAGCCAGAGAGAGAAGGGAAAGGAGATTGCCTAGGGAAGCTGAGAATAGCTGGGGATATTTGGGAGCCTGCAAATCTACAAATGTTAAAAAAAAAAGTGGGGAGTTACTTCAGTGAGAGGTAACACTAGTTGAATTGTTTGTTATCCTCCACCATATGTGATAAGACTAGAACAGACCACTGTGATAATCTTGTCTGATTCCCCTTCTAAAATAGTTGCAAGACCTCCCCCCCTTTGAACTACAGCAGACCACAGGGGAAAATCCAACCAGCCCTGTTCTTCTGCAAAGCCTGATTTCCAGGGATGGACAATCCCTTCAGATGATGGCAGTTGTGCTAATAGGATGGTGGGCCTTATCTTCTGAATTTATTTAAATTGAAATCCCTAACATTGTCGCAGAGGAGAAGCACCTTCTGATAGCAGCTGTACCTATGTAGGTATGTACACACAATTTCAGCTTTCCCTGCCTTAATCTAACTGCAGATAGCAGTCACAGCTATCTCTGAATCTCCATGCTTTTAGTCCTGTCCGAACAAATACGTAATTAATTTAAGCAATTAGAAATTGTTTCAACAGAAGAAGCTGAGAGAAGCCCACTTCAGAGCAACCTGTGCCCCAGCTGCAGGGCACACTCTAGTAAGGTGCAAGAAACCGGGTTCAAACCCGTGCCGTCTGCCAAGGGAGCATGAGAAGCCCCTCTGGCTGGACTCTGCATTATGTCCAGCCCTGTAGATGTGTCCTGTCCCATCAGCCAAACAGGCTTTTCCCTCTCATCTGCCCTGTGAATTGTGCTGTGCCACAGAAATTATGTACTCGGGGTTTAGGAGATTTGGAAACCCAGATTCCTCCAGGATTTTGTGGGAAGGAAGGGTACCCACAACAGCAACTGCCAGAGGAGAGAGGATCTAGCTACTCCCCGTGGGACTCAGAGAATACCTCTTGGTGTCTGCGTGGTTTCTGAGACTTTCTGTCTCCTGTTTTCTTTCTTTTAGTCATTGCTGAAAAAACGTTAACTAGAGTGGGGTTGAATACAGGACCTTGCCATGCTGGAGAGTCGTTTGAGAGCGATTCTGCCACCTTTGTTTACACCTAATTTATCCAGTTTCTAATTCACTTATGCACTGCCATGTTCCCTTGGCACTGGTGTGACACTTCAACCAGTTGTGAGTAATATAAAGCAACATAGTGGCCTTGCAGCCTTGAGGTCTAAAAAATTGGAGCACGATTCTGTTTTCTGCTAGCCTAGCTGGATCAGTATTAATTACAGTACCTTCTCCGAAGGGGGATATACATCCCACACAGTCAGGGAAAAGACAAATGGGTCTGGGGAGCTGTAGTGGCTCTCCTGGCATCACTTGAAGCTGGGCAAGAAAAGGTGTCAGCAGACGCTTGCTGAGGGCTTGGCTTTCTTTCGAAAGGGTGCTGGCTAAACTCAGCTGAGTCTTCTGAAAGCAGGAAAGTTATATGAAGGCCGCATGAGTAAGGCAAGGAGTTAGCCTTGTGTTTTGCTTTCCTGTCAGCAGCCCATGACACGAGACTGAGGTAGAAAGTGGAAAAGAAATGAGCATGGCTGGTTAAGTGTAGAAAGGGAAAACAGAGACAAGAAAAGATATGGCAGAATTACAGCCTAGACATGGGAGGATTTAAGTCTTCAAGGTCAAATGTGTTTGTGAAGGGGTTGGGAAACCATTGCTCTCCACAGGTTCTCTTCCCAAATACAGAATAAATCACTGTCCTCTACAGCAGCAATGCCACCACTTCTCTTCAGTAATAAACCAGCACCATGGTTAGGCTTCTCCCCTGTTCTGGTCTACTAAGGAAAGTCCTTTTTTGTTAGACATGCCAGCCATAAAATTTTACCTGTGTGTCTTTGTTTCTCTTATTAGCTTTTTACAGTTCATAGTTCCTAATCTGTATTCATTGTTATCAATTCGTCCTTTCATTCATTTCTTTTTTTTTTTTTTTTAAATATTTTTAGCTTATTGTGCTCTATTTCTAAGTCAGGTTATTTTGTAACCAGCACAGCCTTCTTTCCCAGTTGTGGTATTGTGGCTTTCTTAGCATCTAGTGAAATATTCTTAAATATCTCCTAATTAACATTTTTCTTTTTAGAGTCATCTCCCAACTGACTTCAGTCAATTGTTTTCAGCTTGGTAGAAAGTTGGCCCTTTTCAAGCCCCAAGGATGTATATAGTTTACTGGTTTGGACTCTGTTCTAGTTACACAGAACAAAGGTAATGAAATCATGATTGCTGGCTCCTAAACTACCACTACCTCCTACTTCTGTGAATGGCCTCTGTGTCAACAGGAGGGCTAAATATAAATCCTTCCCATGTTGGATGTAACACTTGAACTCAGATGTTGCCTATAATTCTCAGAAATGAAGGAAGAACTCATATTTGCAGCATGAGATCCTTGAAACGCTTATTTTTTCCTTCCTGAATATTGCAGAGAGGTCCTGCAGGAGTCAGTCATCATTCAAACCTCTGACTTCACCAAAACTTGAGGTTTTTTGCCATGGACATTGTATCAATAGACACAATATAAAGCATTTTCTAACCATCCACACCTCATGAAAATCAGACATGAAGTTTTTCCGTAGCCAGCAAAGCCTGCTACACTTTTGTAGGTCTCTGGATTAGCTTGTACAAAGCAAAACATGCCAGACACAAAGAGATTGACTTTCAGGAGCTCTAACTGGCAGAAATCCTCTGAAGTTATTGACGGAGAGAGAACCTTGGTGCTACTGGTAGGTTGAATCCTCTGTGAATATAGTGTCTAGCCAGGAGCTATAAGTCTGCTTTATACATCCTTAACAGAAACTGTGAATAAGTTTCCATTTTTACACACAGTCACCATCTCCTTATATACAGAAAGTATCCAGCAAGATACCGGAGACAGGGTTTTTTTTTCTTTTGTTTGAAAATTATAAGCCCTCCCACTAGAGGAATAACTGCAGTACCGTGTCTCCCGTTGGGCCACCTTGAGTGGCTGTTTTACAGACCCCAGGCACTGGTATGTGCTGGGGGCTGACCAGCTGGACAGTAGCTTTGCGGAGAAGGAGGTGTCAGTCCTGACGGACACCACGTTGAGCCCGAGGCAGCCGTGTGCCCTTGGGGCAAAGGCGGGCAACAGCCTCCTGGGCTGCCTCAGGCGGAGCGTTGCCAGCCGGTCGAGGGAGGTGATCCTTCCCCTCTGCTCAGCCCTGGGAGACACACCTGGAGTGCTGGGTCCAGTCCTGGGCTCCCCAGTACAACCGAGACAGGGACACGCTGGAGCGGGTCCGGCGAAGGGCCACCAAGATGCTTATGGGCTTGGAGCATCTCTCCTCTGAGGAAAGGCTGAGAGAGCTGGGACTGTTTAGCTGTACTGGGCCTGGCTGGGATGGAGTAACTTTTCTTCATAGCAGCCTGTATGGTGCTGTGTTTTGGATTTGTGACTAGATCAGTGTTGGTAACACAACAGTGTTTTGGCTACTGCTGAGCAGTGCTTGCACAGTGTCAAGGCTTTCTTTTTTCCCCACTCTGCCCCCACAGCCAGTAGGCTGGGGGTGGGCAAGATATCAGGAGAGGACACAGCTGGGACGGGACAGATTCCCAAGCTGGCCACAGGGATATTCACTACCATACAATGTCATGCTCAGCAGTAAGAGGTCAAGAAAAGGAGGAGGAAGCAGGGACGTTCATGGTTATGGTGTTTATCTTCCCAAGTAACCGTCACACATGCTGAGACCCTTTTACCAGGAGGAAGCTGACGGGATGTAGTAAATGAAGTCCTTATTTTGCTTTGCTTGGGTGTGCAGCTTATGCTTCACTTATTAAACTGCCTTTATCTTGATCCACAGGTCTTGTCTTCCTCATGTTTTCTCCCCATCCCTTGGGAGAGGGGAGTGAGCAAGTGGCTGTGTGGGTGCTTGGCTGCTGGCTGAGGTCAACCCAACACATTAGCCTAGATAAGAGAAGGCTCACGGGGGACCACAGCGATGTATATAAATACCTGAACGGAGGGTGCATAGAGGACAGAGCCAGGCTTTTCAATGGTGCCCAGTGACAGGACAAGAGGCAATGGGCACAAACTAAACCACAGGAGGCTCTATCTGAACATCAGGAAACGCTTTTTTACTGCGAGGGTGACTGAGCACTAGCACAGGTTGCCCAGGGATGATGTGTAGTCTCCATCCTTGTGGATAATCAGAAGCTGTCTGGACAACTAGCTGTGTGTGGCTCTGCTTCAGCAGGAGGGTTGGACCGGATGGTCTCCAGAGGTCCCTTCTAACCTCAACCATTCTGTGATTCTGTGAGGCTGTCTCATTCTTTTCTTGTCCGTCTGTTTATCCCTCTTTAACGCTCACCCTGGAATCTGACAGACACATCTGTGAATTGCAACAACACACTAACCCAGCAAACATGCTGGTTTTTAGCTGCATTAGTAAGTTAACTAAGACCACACAGATCAGTGCAACAAGTACTGAACCTAGTGAGAACTGGGGAGTGCAGCATCTGTCTGGGGACAGCAGAAGAGTGGGGAAAAAATGGGGAAGAGCTGCTTCTTTTTCTGAAACACTGAGCTGTTCGGCTGTGCACCCGTGGGGTGGGGAGAGCCAGTCTAAGTGATCTTTGGCAGAGTATCTGAGTTAATTTTCTCTCTTGGGTGTTCAGAAACCGTTTTCTATATATCCACTTCAGAAAAGGGTGGGGAGTGGTTGCACATCCAGGGTGAAACCTGCCCTGTCCAAGGTGTCAGTGTCCAAACAATCACAAAATAACCTCCTGTCTCCCTTGAGCTGGCATCCTACTCTTCTGGCTTTTCTGTAGGGTGTTTTTCCATAGAGCCCATGCCCCCTAAAGATCCTAAGAGCACCTTTCACTCAGGTGGGATCTTAAAACTACCTAGTGCTTCTCAGGCTTGTATCTCCTCTACTTCCCTGACCTCGTTCTTCCGTTCCCTTCCTGCCCACCTCAGACTGGATGAAGGGTGAGTCTCTCACCTGGCAGTGAAATCTGAGCTGCGACAACGGACCTCCTCCTCTCATGGCAAAAAGTAGAGGACAAAAAATTCATAACCTTCTTAACATTAAAGTCCCGGACAAGAAAGGACTGTTATGTCTCAGTGAGCAAGAGAGCACTAAATAACCCATGCACTATTGATACCAGCGCTTGGGTTCCACCCATAGCATCTGGCCTTGGCCTTGCTCAAATGCATTTTGCCTGTTACGGTTTCTACCCAGCTATGGCTGATTGCTCCTGCCGCAAGCACTCCACTGCTTCACAGGCTCCTTGTTTATTAACCCAAACATTGTTTATCCCCCCTTCAATTCTGAATTTTTACTATTTTATCTTTTACAGGACATCAGAGGATGTAGTCCATTCTTTTTACAGTTGCTTGTACATATCCATGTTTTTAGTAGTGGGAACTAGAGAACTTGTTGAAGGACTTGCTTTTCTAGCAAGTTCTTTGTTTTCAGCAAGACAACTTCTGAATGCCACTAGTGCATATAGCTTTTCTATTTAAAACCAAAAAGGAGTCCTGCAGAATAGGAGGCATTTCAAAGCAGCAAGTTTTTTTTTTAAATGCAGTCTGCTGCTGAAGGGTTTGTGTGCTCTAGTGAAAGTCTAGCTGGATTTATAACATGCATTCTGAAGAGGAAGATATCTGTTTTCTAGGAATGTGTGTGGTTGATACAGTCTTCCTGGGTTTCTAAAACTGAAATTATTACTTCCTAGGCTATGAAACACTGCTCAGCACACATAGGTTATTGTAGGCTTCAGTTACGATAGAAATGTGTGTACTTAAGTCTCTCCTGGAGACATGAAAGGATTTTTTTTTACTTTGCTTTGCTTTATGAGCACTTCCAAAATGTGGTCTCCACTTCAGAGACACTGTTATAATGAAACATTTTCTAATATCCCATGCAAATATCAGCCTCTATATACTGAGGCCAAAATAAATACAGACTAAAGACTACATCTACACTCTCCTCAGGAGCAGGCTGGAGGCCTGTATTTCGGGACCCTATTCTGCACGCCCACACCATCATGATGCCTCTGTGTTCTGAATTGCCTTCTGGAGTGCAGTGTTGGATTCAGCGTTAGCCACGTACTGCCATCATCAAGCACTGGTAGGCCTCGTAGGCACTGGCTGAACAGATACAGGCTGAGCCATGCCTCTCCTGGCCATAGTCTAGCGATATACCAGCTTGGGTTGTCTCTAAGAGAGGCACAGGGGGGTGGGGGTGGGCGCGTCACGCTTCCAGGCAGCGTAAAAGAAGGGTAAATTTTAGGGCAGATGCAGGCCCATTCCAGGTACAGTTGAAATTCAGCATAGAAGTACCTAAAAAGAGCTATCTTAGCAGCTAGATAAAAAGACAAACACGCTTGAAAATGCCCTTGCCATCCTTTGGCAGTCCATCAGAAACAGCCAACTACCCAAGACTTTTGCAAACTGCTCCTTCCCTAAACCAAAAACCACTTCCATGGAATACATTCCCAGTAGCTTCTGTAATGAAGTGTCCCTGTTTCCCAGGAGTGCATCTTTCTGACTGCAGTGTGTGAGACAAAGTTCGAGATACTCAGTTCACCTAAAGGATAGAGCTGAAGCCATTTTTGAATGTGTTAATTATGTTGAATTAAGCATCCCTTTGCCAACCCTGTTTTGAAAGCCTGGGGAGAGGAGAATAGGAGCACAGTGTTCCTTCCCGATATGTAAATGTTGTTGGATGTTTGTTTGAAGTACGTGGCTCCCTGTAATTGCAGTTTTGACTTTAGGACTAAAGATGCCTGTTTGTTTACTTTAGTTTTCTAATCCTGTTCGTTCTGTCATGGAATTGCACACATTATTCCAATCATAGCAGGGCAGTCTATAGCTTCTTTACTTACCATGTAGCCGGACCAGTTTCTCTGAAATCAAGGGCTTGGGGCTTATTTTGTTTATTTTGCTTCTTTTAAATAAAGAGAGTTTCCAAACAAAAAGCCAAACAAATTTCCCTGTGGCCTTCCTAGATTTGTTCTGCTTCAGTTAAAGAAAGATGTAGGACAAGTCAAAGTATATTAAGGAACAATGGAAAAACAGGGAGTAATCCACTTTTTTTTTCCTGTGTTGAAGAGCTCCCTAAACAAAAGCAGCAACCTTTCAGGGTCTGAATCTGGGCCTCCCTGAAATCTGTGCCTGACCTCACCTCTCTGAACAATGAGCCTCCTCACAAAGAAGTGCCAACTGTTAGCCCAGTGTTCATTTGAACTTCCTCCAGCTCCAGAAGAAAGGGAAGCAAGAAATTCCACTTAGGATGCCAGCGGGTCTCCTTCATGTGGCTGGCAGCTCTGAGGGATTCCAGATGGCTTAGGCCCTTCTTTTGAACATATCTTTTGATCTCATTTAAATTTCCTCCTGATTTCACCTGCTCTGTGTTTACTGACTGGAGAATATGCAGGTGGACGTATTAACTCCACCATAGGGTACAAATGGATTAAAGGGAATTTATGTGCAGGAGGGAGGATGTGTAGTACAGCTAATACAGCTCCAGCTCCACTCCATGATTTATGATTCAGAAACCACAGTATAATTTTAACAGACAGAACAAACAAATGGAAAACCTTCTCCATCCCCAGTGTGTGTTTTCTAAATGTTACAACATGTACTCTTCAATCTGGTGGTCACCTAGAAAGTCAAGCAAGAGGAAGAAACTTTTTTAGAATTAACTTGTGATCACATATTTTATCCTGTTCTTTGTTTACATATTTACAGTTCTCTCTATTCACAAACAAGTTGTTCTTCAAACTTCCAAGCTATGTTTAGCTATCGGACTTTTTCCGTCACAAGTACCAACAAAAAGCTTGTCCTAATGGCAGCAGTCTTATTACGTTAACATTGTAGCTGAACCCTGCATGTTGAGGAAGGAGGGAGAGCAGTCAGATTCATGCACCAGTACGGCACAGATGCAAGAAGACATCAGAATGCAGCAGAAAAATAAGATGGATGAGCTGGGTCCTCATGGAGGAGGACATGAAGCGGGTCAGTCTGCAGAGACAAAGATCTTTGTTGGTTGATTTAGTGTGTACCTTCATCTGAGAAGGGATTTTCTTGCTCCATTTAAATTAATGAGTGTAGACCGCTTCTTAACTTCAGTTTAGGTAGGTACCCTATCTGTATGTTGGCTGTGTCAAGATGAGACCCAGGTGTAAGATTTTCTCAATAATGTGGTTTCTGTGGGGTGCATGAGGTAGAGGAAAGCTGTTTCACATTTTTTCCAGGTTCACAATGTGCTACCATGGACTTCAGACATCAGTTCTTTGGCTCTGTGTTTGTACATCATTTCACACAGTCACAGTCTCAGTCTCAGCTGGGGCACTACAGCTAAAATAGGTATTTTAATCTTAAACCCACAATGATACCCTTGGCTGGGCTCAGATACCTGCCTGTCAAGACTGCACGAGATACTGGCACAACTACGCTAATGTGAATGGCAAGATCAGAGTTATATTTCAGGCTAACCACGTCATCTGTTCAGCAGTGTCCAGTCTTGCAGATATACACAGACTTTCACTGACATCAGTGGGAATTGTCATTAGATTAAGAATATCCAGTCAGGGCTCAGGTTTATGTACATTTGGTTATCACTTAGTCTTAAAAAAAATACTTGCAACTGAGAAGATAAGAGTTGGAGTTTTTCTACTGGGGATAGGAAAAATCTCAAGATTTAGTGTCATCAAAAACCACTAGGAAGAAGTACAACAGCTGACATTACTCATAGAAAATAGATCTGAAAAGCCTGTACAGATGCGGGTTGCATCTCCTGTGCCCCACACTATAGTAGATTTCTCTGTGATGCAACATTAGAGCTAAGAGAAACCGAATTCCCTGAGAAACAACTCTGGATATGTCCTGGTTTTGCCTCCTAAAAAAGCGCAACTTTAGTGAAACCTGTCGCTTTACATTCATATTGCTCTGGGTGAGGTTCTCCCTAGAAAGCAAGAACGGCTCAGCAGTTAAGCTGCTGCCTAATGCTGGTGAACACATTGACTGAATGATTTGCCACAGCATCTGGCCTGAATGAAATTCAGCAGAGGGGAAGCTGAACCCGTTAAATTTCTACTGCTAATTCAGGTGGTTCCTTGCCCACCCCCAGCATTGCTGATGGAGAGAGAGACAGGTACTTCCAAACACCGAGGCAGGATTAGTTCAGGTGCTCTGCTGTTCACTGACTACAGAGAATGCCAAGGGGGACCAGGCTCTTCACACGCTGTCTCAGAAGTCAGTCTTTCAGTAAATCCCTTTGCCTTGCCTTGTCTGCATAAATGGAAAAAAATAAGGTTTTTTTTCAACTTCAGAAGGGCTGCTGTAAGAACAAATGTGTTAGATGGCATACAGAGGTTGCAGTGCACAACATCAGCTTGGAAGCCTGAGGCTGCTTTATAATCTACTGGAGACCCTCAGGATTTTTACCCAGATAAGGAAATTCTTCATATACCTCTGTGCCAGGTCCACATATGTGTTTAGATGTTTAACTTCACTGATTTCTACAGGAAATTAAATGCCCAGTTGTCTCTAGAACTTGGCTATATCTAGTAAGGGGTGAAAAACTGTCCTCCCAGACTATGCAGCAAAGTCTTGTTGTAACACCCACAAATGCTGCTTCTTGATTTTAGTTTACCATGACTCTGCGTAGTGTTAACTGGGTTCCAGGTAGCTGCCTCTGAGGTTTAGGGCATAAATTTGCCCAGATTTTCAAAAAGGTTGATTACCTTCATCTGTCATAAACTTCAGAGGGGATTGTGAGGGCTTCATCAGCCCTCAGTAAGTGAGCTGCTGTTGTGTGGCTATCTATAAATAACAAGGATCAGGAGCATTTGTCCTACTGGAAACCTGCCAGGTTTTCCTTCAAGAGGATCTCTGATCAAAAAATTATGCCTGAAAGAGCAGAGGGTGTTCTGCAGAAGGACAGAACTTGTTCTGCCCTTCTGGACTTTTCCTGAGTTCCAGTTTTGGATGACAGACAGATTTCAGTGCCACGACTCCCTTGAATAAAAATCATCTCCTTAACTTGGCATTTAACTTCTTGACTTCAATACTGTCACAGCTCTGGGCACATGAGTTAGTATCAGTTGATTCCATCTAGCAGACTGGCAGGATATTAAGCCCTAAAAAAAAAGATTTAATTCCTGTGGGGTCAGGTTTTTAAAGATGCTATGAAGCTAAGTATGCAGGCAGGCACTGGAAAATAAATGCCTAGGTAGATTTGCAAAATGTGCCTTCCTGCACCCTGAGGAACCCACACCTTTGGAAGGCCAGAGCTTTTGTTGTCTGAGCAGGTGAAAGCATAACAGCGCACCTGCAGGATGCAGCCCTTGTGCAATCCTTGTCTCGAAGATGAGAGGAAAAACCCTCCCAGCTATAGGGCTGGTAGGAGAAGAGGAAAGTCGTCTCCCTCCTTCTTTGATCTTAGTCCCATCATCCTGTAGCTGCTCTTTCCTCCCCTCCACAGTGCAGTCAGTGCTCCAGGAAAACACCATCAAGCAGGATGCTTTATCTCCACTATCCCTTTCACCTAGCTGTTTCTAAGTGAATGTACAGCAGAGAAATGTAGTTTAGGCAGTTGCTGGGAATGGGTGGAAGCCCCCCTGCTCCAGGGCCCTATCTAAGAGTACTCTGTCTCCTCAGCTACCATGCACAGCCACAGCTCCCAGGCCTGTGCTTCCACCAATCCCTTTGCCTTAATTTTGCACCTCCTCCACTACTTGTACCATCCAGTATCTCCATGTATTGGGTTTGTGTGGCAAGGTTTTGGTAGCGGAGGGGCTACAGGGGTGGCTTCTGTGAGAAGCTGCTAGAAGCTTCCCCTTTGTCTGACAGAGCCAGTGCCAGCCGGCTCCAAGGCAGACCCGCTGCCGGCCAAGGCCGAGCCCATCAGTGACAGTGGCAGCGCCCCTGGGAGAACATAGTTAAGAAGGGGAAAAAGTTGCTGGGCCACAGAAACTGCAGCTGGAGAGAGGAGTGAGAACATGAGAGAAACAGCCCTGCAGACACCAAGGTCAGTAAGAAGGAGGGGGAGGACGTGCTCCAGGCACTGGAGCAGAGATTCCCCTGCAGCCCGTGGGGAAGAGCATGGTGAGGCAGGCTGTCCCCCTGGCAGGCAGTCCACGGAGGTCCACGGTGGAGCAGATATCCACCTGCAGCCCGGGGAGGACCCCACGCCGGAGCAGGGGCATGCCCCAAGGAGGCTGTGACCCTCTGGGAAGCCTGTGCGGGAGCAGGCTCCTGGCAGAACCTGTGGCCCCATGGAGAGAGGAGCCCGGGCTGGAGCAGGTTTTCTGGCAGGACTTGTGACCCTGTAGGGGACCCACGCTGGAGCACTCTGTGCCTGAAGGACTGCAGCCCGTGGAAGGGACCCATGCTGGAGCAGTTCGTGAAGAACTGCAGCCCGTGGGAAGGACCCACGGTGGAGAAGTCTGTGGAGGACTGTCTCCCGTGGGAGGGACCCCACGCTGGAGGAGGGGATGAGTGTGATGAGTCCTGCCCCTGAGGAGGGTGAAGCGGCAGAGACAACGTGTGATGAACTGACCCCAACCCCCATTCCCCGTCCCCCTGTGCTGCTTCTGGCAGGGGAGGAGGTGGAGAAAATTGGGAGTAAAGTTAAGCCTGGGAAGAAGGGAGGGATGGGGGGAAGGAATTTTAAGATTTGGTTTTATTTCTCATTACCCTACTTTGGTGTAACTGGCAACAAGTTAAGTTAATTTTCCCCAAGTCTGTTTTGCCCATGATGGTAATTGGTCGAGTGATCTCCCTCCGTCCTTATCTCGACCCACAAGCCCTTTGTTATATTTTCTCTCCCCTGTTCAGCTGAGGGGAGGGGTGATAGAACGGCTCTGGTGGGCACCTGGTGTCCAGCCAGGGTCAACCCACCACACTCCATTAGAAGATGGGACTGCTGGGGTGAATGACATGATACACCCCACTGATGATGCAGACCAGATAACAAGCATTGCTTAATGATTCTTTTGCTACTTGTTTTACAGTGAAAGCCCAAACGTTGTTTCCCAGAAATAGTTGAGCCCTCCCCAGCCACATGATTCATACCTGCTGGAAAGTTAGGATTCAGTTCCTAGCCAAGTCACCCAAATGCTCTGAGCTTGCCCTTCCTGACCATTTGCTTCAGAAGGATCTCATCTGAAAGAGAATTCTAGATGCTATGTCTAACTAAAGGAGAGAAACAGGCACTTCCACAACATGATTCTCCCCATCCTAAACAAACAGAGCAGTCCTTCCAGCAACAGGCTCCACTGACGTGAGAGGGAACACGTGGTGCCCAGCATAAATTTAACTCACTGCCTAACATCAAGCAAGATGAGACCTACTATCTATTGATGGCAGTCACACTCGTTCCTTTTCCTCCCCCAGGGATAAGTCAGTAAGGATGCTGCTGTTTTCTTATTTTCGGTGCGGTGCCCAAACTGACCTGGCACGTGGCACTGAGCTTTGGTGAGCCCTGCCACCAGCCATTCCTGTGGCTGGCAGCTGGAAGGACCTCCCCTGGCCATGGCATCTACTCATCCATCCACATCGCTGTTGAGTAACACGAGGCACCTTCTCCTCCCTTAAGGACTAAACATGTTGCTTTTCCTACGTTCCCAGCTCCCAAAGCTGCTGAAGAGCTGCTGCAGGTTTCTCTTCTGAACAGCACGGTATATAAACCCTAATGCAGCCTGAATACATCCTGCTGAAATCAGGAATGGTCGGTAAAGAGGTTGAGTAATACTTGCAAAGAGCGATTTCCCTACAGTTTGTTTGTTTTTAAGACACGACAGTTACACCCACCAGATAGATAGCTCCAGGTTCTTGACCTAATTCTGTGAAGGAAAAGCCCTACTTGGGGTTTGCTCTATTTTCCAGGTTTCAGTGGGGCTCATCAGATTAATTAGAGTTTTGAACCTACCATCACAGAAGGTGACAAGAACATTTACTAATATGGACCTTTAAACCTTAGGCCTTCAGGTATGCAACCCAGTGACAATGTCCTTCCTGTGCTCAGCCTGGCTGGTCGCTTTTGCTGCAATCAATGTGTGCTGTCAAATTTCAGCCTTTGAGAGTCAGGTCTGGAAGCAAATGTTTCTCATCATTTTTCCGTCATAGACAATATTCCAAAGGTTACAGGCAACTTGGTATGGTTTAAAGAATAGGCTTCCGAAGCACACGCATGAAAATGAAGGTCTGTTTACCTATGCTGTGTGGCAGACATACCTTTCAGCTCTGGGGTAGACTGTTGGTGGAAAAAACCTCATGACCTTTCATGCGATGTCCCTGGAAAATGCTCACACATTGACTTGATGTGCATGCAGATTGAGCACAACATGGAGATGCTTTCGTTACCCAGTATACGAAACATTTTGTTAGAAGAAAAGTGGGAAAATAGATGTCTGAGAGTAATAAGCAGATGTTTGCTGTTAAGGATCAGCATGTTATACAATCGAGTTTACAATAACTGCTTTAAAACATAAACTAACTTCTGACCAGTGTTTTCCAATGTACTGTGAAATCTGCATGTCGTTCCTTTTGTCACTTACAAGTAAACACCCACTGGAGTGTTTTATGGTTTGTAAAATATGAAAAGTGCTTTGTTCATGAGAGACTCCTTTGATTTACTGTAAGATGAAAACCTATGTGCCAGAAGGTTTTTGGATCTCTTAATCAGAACTAAGCAAACTTTTCTTCAGCTTGACCGCTCTGATCTCATTGCCTAAACAAACTAGCAAAGAGCTAACAATTGTGGCGGCTTTTTTTTTTTCTTTAACATAGCTTTCCTTCCCTCTGGACAGGGCAAATGTTGGAGACTGGCTTCAGCAGCCAGGAAAGGCCACTTTATCTCCTGACAGGCCTACAGTACTTGCACCCACAAAAACAACAATAATGAGGAAGCTTTCAAAATAAACAAACCAAATGGGTGCATCTTCTTCTTCCCAGCGCTTCTGCGCCAGACAGTAATGCTTAGCTACTGTGCCGAGTTAGCAGCTGTGGCTAGAAAAAGTAATGTTAGGTTTGCAAAGGTGAAAAAAAAAAAAACCCCAACCCCCCAAACCATTGCCAAAAAGGAAAAGA
>VYZV01006743.1:1129-14030 GCA_013401275.1 Pandion haliaetus | reverse complement strand
CCTTTCCGGCAGCTCCGTGACCCATCCCTGCCCCTGCTACCACTGCGGCCGTTGGGACAGGACGAAAGTCCTGCTGCTCCAGGCAGGGGAGTGTTTATAAACCACTGCCCTCTTCTGGACCGTGGTAATCAGCCTGAGGAGCTCTTTATCTCAGGGATCTCACAGAACTGCGCTCTGCTGCTATTACGAATGCTTGTGAGCATCACCGTGTTAAGCCTTCTTTTGGCCAGTGACACGTTCCCTTGTTACAAGGTCAGATAATAAAGCACCCCGCTCTGTACCCAGTACACAACCCTGTTCTAAAATATTTGCCGTTTTGAAAAAAAGCATCCTGTGGTGTAACTTAGCATCTACTTCCTAGGCCTAACTGGTGTGTGTATGAAGCCTAAAATTCATGTTATTTTAGGTAGGAGCATGAAAAACATTTACAGTTTAAGGTATTTCCCACAGAAAGTAAAATATATGTGACCATAAGTATTATGGTTGGAGATTTTTGACAAGCTTAAAAAAAAAACATTTCACGACATGCAGCTTCCCAATTGGTAATTTTCATTTTGCTGTGTGAAATGCAAAAGACCTACCTAGTCCAGCCTGTTCCACTCCTTGAATTATTCCCAATGTAGAGTCATAAAAGGAGGGATTAGTAGGAGCACTGCATCCGAGGCAGTAGACAAATTGGTAGCTGATGAGAATAATTTCAACTGAACAGTAATAACTTAAAGGTTTTTCCTTTTGCAAAATGCTTTTCCCAAGAAGTAAAGAGATTGGAAATGGAGCAGCTGCCTTTGAGGAGTCAGTTGTAATGTTCAATTACGCCTCAAGGAAAGGATCAGAAGAATTTCTAGTAAATATTGCTTATTTAGCATAATTTTACTCTGCCAGTTTCTAAGGAACCTATTAAACTAATATCTAAGCGCTGCACAGGGATTACAGGAAATAATGGC
This sequence comes from Pandion haliaetus, assembly GCA_013401275.1. NCBI lineage: Eukaryota > Metazoa > Chordata > Aves > Accipitriformes > Pandionidae > Pandion > Pandion haliaetus. The sequence goes on along the minus strand of VYZV01006743.1, from coordinate 13,086 downwards.
ATCTGCCTAGAAGGGACAGCAAGTTATCCGTGCCAGCCCACTTTTACTGCAGCCGCACGTACCTCTGAGCTGTAGGCTGTGTTTTCTTCTACTTTGGGCAAGATAAGAAAGAGTATTTCTTGCAGAACAAGAATAAGGTAACACTTGCAGGGCTCTGCCTAGTGCTTCAGAGTTTGGGGCTTGCTGATTAGAATGTTTTTTTTTTTTTTCCCAACCCTCCAATTTATAAGTAGGACCTGTTAAAATGAATCATGTATAGTGAACCAGGACTGCTGCAATGAATATCAGGAGGACCAGAGAAAACAGCATGAGTGCATCTGCTCAAAGCTTTTTGCACTGGTAGAGAACCATTAATGTATAGAGCAGAAATAGAACAAGTCACAAACATTAGTGTGCTACGTTCTCATTAGCTCCAGCTGTTTAGTAAATAGGCTGTTCTTAGTGTGGGAAGTGTGCCTTTTGCAATCATTTATCCTGAGCTGAGTAGTAGATAGCAATATAGCTTGAAGACAGCCAATTCTATATATATTAGAGGAAGACAGAGGGAGTTTGTTCTTGGCAGTTGCTGGTCATTGAATGTGCATGGGCAGACATGTTCAGTCTATGTATCATGCAGCAGTAAACATAGGAGGACAGGCTGATGTTCCTCCCCGCATTTTCTTTAGTCGTCTTTGAAATTACTTTGTCCATGTTGCTTTTCACTTAGTTCTCATCACGTACTACGCTACCTGCACGGCATGTTACTGGCTTATTGTTCATATTGGTTTTATCCTTAATACTTATCTGTGTATGTTGAGTTGTTGCATTCCTAGCCATGTAGGATTGTCTGACAAAGTTCTTATGCGACTACAAGCAGCTGCCTCCATGGAGTTCGGAGGTGAAGAAGTGAAACTAGACTGCTCATCACATTTCAAGTGATCCCTGCTAAAACAAACATAGAATTAGATTTAAGCATAAATCGAATTTAAGCACCGTAACATTTTGATAGGAACAGGATTTCTTTGCTGGATGCCACCTGCCCCAATCATGCACTACTAGTTTATGTCAAATACTTTACATTTACTGTGTGGCATTTTAAATCAATAATCCCCTTGAGATAATATACACAAAATTCCTATTTCAATTCACTGGAAACTTACTTGTTCTCACAGTTGGAGACCATAATATAAATAGAAGTACCCTACAGATTTTCAAAACATTTGTCTACTTAAACCAGTTTCACTTCTGTTTTTAGTAAGCAAAATATTTACTGTAACACTACTTTGTGTTTAATTATTTTAGCAGTAAGACAGCTGTATGTATGATCTTTAAATATTCCTATACTTAGTATGTACAAACCTCCCATCTATTGTAAGTTATTTGCTGCTTCTATTCTAGTTTACTTGCTGTTTAATAAAACCTTTTCTTTCTCTGTGGCTTTTCTGGAATAAGACTTAAAAGGGCATAAAACTTGCGTATTTGTGACACTATGTGCATTTATCTACTCTGAGAACATACTCAGATACAACCACTTACCCAAATGAGTGATCACAGCTCTCAGTTTTCTGCAAACTACACAGGAAAAAAAGAGTAATTTGCAATTTTGATCTAAAGTATTTATGAAACTAAGTTGATACCCATTACACTGTACATCCACATTGTATATAGTTCTAATAAGGTATAAACAAATGTTGCATATTTTAATATAAATTATTTACATTTACAAAATAGTAATTTCCATATTCTACTGCATTTTAAAACTTCAACATAATTCATTAACATAACTGTGAAATAACTGATCAAATTATTCAGTAGGATTGTAGTAGTACAACGCGACAGTTATCAACATACTTGAATTACCGCGATTGTGAATGAATTTCAGGCCATGGTTCCACGGCATTTAAGGAAAGTATACCCACTACTGGATCATCTAACAGTATAAATTTAACCAGGTTATGCACATTTACACAACTGTATTTCAAACTACTTTGCTGAGCTACCAAGAGCACACGCTAGTGGTTTTCTGTGGGGGTACACTGTCAATGCACTGCCCGACGCTCTCATCTGAGCTGTGTCCAGGACCTTCCCACCTGCCGGACGTGTCCTTGGCATGCTTGTCAGTAGCTGTTCCTGGGTTCAGGCTGTTCCACAACCAGCCTCTTGAAAAACACCAAGTCACTTCCCTCTTAATCCTGAACAACATGCCACTTTGTGACAGTTTGGCATAGGGTTTTGACTGGTTAAACCCTGTTTACCCTCCAATTACTCCCCCGTAACTGACCTGTTAATTGCTGTGCCATTGCCGAGGTGTGGAGAACTTCCCAGCGGTGCAGGCTGTGAGCACTGCTGACAGGGTGTTGCTGGGGAAGAGGTCCAGCAGAAGCCCCAGGTGAGCTGCGGGGACCCCCGGGGCCCGTTGCCTGCACTGCCCACCACATGGCTGGGGCCGCTGTACTGACCCACCTGACTTTCTTCTGGACTGCACCACCTCCCCCACTGCAGGAGAGGCAGGTTGAGTCAGAGACCGTCACGCTGACTCGCTTGGCCTCTCTCCTGGACTGCACTGTCTCTTCCGTGGAACGGGGAAGTCATGTCACTTGTTAACATTAAATATTTATCTGTGACTAGAAGTGCTTTAGTATTCAAGTCCATCTAGTGTCCTCACTATCAATTCAGTCTTAAACTGTGACACATTTTTGCTGAGCAGCATAAACAAAGTTATTGCTAAGGCAGGAGCTGGTCATAGAAATGAAATACGACTCTATTGAAATTCCTTGTCTAGGAGAAATCTTCCTTGTGTAGCGACCAAGCTACCTTGTGTAGCGATACAGCAAGAGAAGGTGCGTGTAGAGATGAAGTAGAGCAGGTTGAGCTGGCCGTGCTGGAAGGAATTCTCAGTAAGAATAAAATGAACATCCATGCTATTAACATCTGTTTTTCAAAAGAGTTGGTGGCAGTGGGAAGAGCTGCAAATGCTCAGGGGCAAAGAAAACAGAAACAAACGTAGAATAGAGAAGGCAATGTTTTAGGAGACCTGTGCTGAACATACATGGCACAGAAATGGCCATCAGCAGAGTTCTACTGAGCTGAGAAGCAGATTGCTGCAGTCATTTCAAAGTTGGGGATCACCAACTGCATTACAGCATTGTTAACTAGTGTGGAGAATGCAAATAGCCAGCAAGGTTTTGGACATGACATGCCGTTCAGAAAGTGCCTGCATCCCTTGAGCTCAGGGTGATGAACACAGCGAAGCATTCTAGGCTTTCCTCACTGGGGTGGCTTTTCTGTGTGTTAACCACATATTCCCTTTCTTCCTGCCACTCTCTCCCAGCTCCTCTGAAAAGGAGTTCTTTCTTTCCAGTGGGGAATATCTTTTTGGCTAAGACATGTAGTTTTGTTCCTAGCAGTTCACCCTAGACTCTTTAGGCAAGAAAATGTGAATGGTGATTGATTTTTAGCCAGCAAGACTCTTCTTGCTCATTGAAGGTCCCCATTACCAGTGTATTTGTCTAGCCTTCCAGACAGAAAACCATACTGGATCCAAAGTGAGTATCAAGGCTGCTTCCTTATAGCAGAAAGTCATGTCTACTCATTCCTGGGATGACAGGAAGGTGAAGGAGTTGTTACTATACAAGGCATGTGTGGACACGTTGAATCTGTGGGGAAAAGTGATGACTGACGTAGCCAACAGAGAAGCCCACTATTCTGGGAAATGTTTAAAGAGATGGTACTTTGCTCTCTTGAGCTAAAATTCAGTCACCTTTGATACATTATCTCTGTTTTGATATATGATTAGTAATTACTGGGGGAAAACAGAATGGCAAGCTTTCCTGCATAGCTTCATTTTACCACTAGTTTTGACTGGAATCGATGACGATTAGGTCAGGATGCGCATTTGCATTTCCTTTCTCAAAACTGAGTTGTGTGGTTCTTGTGGTAATCCAAGAAGAGGAAAGTCTCAGGGAAGACCCGAGAGAGGCAGATGGTACAGCCTCCACTTAGAGCCACTGAGGTAGAGCACGTCATTAAGACGTGGCCAATGCACCCACATAGCTTATGCTGAGGTTAAAGGGAAAAAGAGAAGGAGGCCACAAGTTTTGCAATATTTGGGTAATTGAAGATCTGAGGCAAAGATCAACAAAAAGAGTTGAGCGAATGTCCTGTGAACACCCAACTGAAAGAGGGCTGAAAGAGGCACACATGAGGACATCAATGAACGATACATCTAAGCACAGAAAGTGGGGAAGACAAAAAGAAGGAACTGCCAAAAAGAAAAGTCTGGGCTAACTCTGAAGGGTCCAGTCAGACACAGATGAGCAGAACCACAGACAGTTTGAAGTCACCTGTCTAACAAATTAATGAACAACCCCTCTGAGCAAATCGGTACAGGCAGCTTGAGTTTCTACTGGCTCAGTGCTTCCAATCACTAGACCATGATGTTTTTAATTTGGTACTAGATGCCCTCAAATTTGAATTACTGTTCTATAGCCCACAGCACAGGAAATATGCTTACTGTGTGCTTCTGACAATTACAAAGCAGTTTAGAAGGGAAGTTTATATAATTATATTGTATTTGTGAATATTCTTTTCTAGCTGACTTAGGTTGTTTATCTTTGCAGTAACCTATTTACTAAAAATTCCATTTTCTCAAATGCATTGTTTCAGGTTACCTATGTCAGCAGACAATTCTTAGGTTTTTGAGGATAAATTTCTCAGAAGTCTTTGAGAAAGTAATTACAAAAAATCAGACGTATACTTGAACTAAAAAAATATTTTTTAAAAAAAGAGGGTTGTACTGCTGAACAGGTAAATGTACACCTACTTAGTCTTAAATATAAGCATTATCTAATCTTACAACTCCCTAACAATTACTTGTTTCAAATCAGCTAAACAACAATTTCTCAGGTGGCCTAATTTGTAACAGAGCTCAGCAGAAGCAGTTCCTATTTCTTTCAATAGGAGTTGTGTAATTCAACAGCTTGGAAGATAACACAAGCAGTGTTTAAAAATGGTCACTGCTAGCTGCTTCATGTGCTTTTCTATTTTCATTAGATATTAATATTAAGCAAAGAAGATCAGAAATGCATTAAAAATCTTTTGTTATCCCTTTAGATCCTTTAACATATTGGTATTTCTGGGTCTTCAATGTTTCTCTCCAACCTGTCCTCTGTTGTTTGTTTCAACAGTGGTATTTCTGCCTAGCATTTTATTCTTGCTCATTTACTAGAAGAAAGGTAAATAAAGTACCAAATGCAACAAATTAAATATGTTTTTATGTTTAGGTGATGGTCTCCTGTTCTATTTTTACCCAACTAACAATGCTTATCTTCTCTTTCCACTACCTACTTTATATTGCTCCTGTTTACCTGTGTAGATTCTTCATGCTTCTTAGTGCCCTCCTGTTTTTCTTAAAGAAAAGTAAGAACACATTACCTCAGTCTTCAGTTGAAGTAAGAACATCCAGATCAGTGGTTCTTGCATGCATCTTGCTCACTATGATGTGGCCACTGTTGGTAGAGGTAGCAGAAGTTGCAGTAGCAACAGTTTTCAGTATTGGCCAGGACAATGTGTTTAACTATTCAGGAATTATTAAGGCAGTGCTTTGCTATGGCACATGTTTATTAGAATTTGGGAATCTCAGTCTAGGTCATCTTCAGTCCAGCATGGCTTCCAAGAGCATCTCTCCTTTTCTGAGCACTTTGGAAAGCTGAATCCTGATCACAGCATTTCTTTCTTAGATTTAGGATTCCTGGCTGTCACCTGTGAAGACAGAAAACAATCTTTTGAAATACTTTGAATATATGTGCTTTAATACTTAGTGAATTCATTTTAATGTACCAGAAGAAAGTGTTTCATCTACATGATGTGTTGAAAGTAACTTGGTTTGATATATGTATACCTGTGCGGTTTTTTTAACCTAAAGAATATGGAAGCAGTAGTTCTCATTATTTTATACATTTCTTTTTGAAATCTACTCTGAATTTAACTTTAGTAAAGTGTTCTTAGTTGATGCAGTTCTTTTAGAATATTCCTGCATTTCTTGCAAACTATGAAGCAAAGAATCTTAAAAAATGATACGGTAAGTTTTACATTACTGACAGATCTAAGCATGAAAAAAAAGCCAGCATATCTATCTTTGCAACAAATCCATTAACTGTTATACAATAAACATACCCTCCATTCTTTTAAAACTAATTTTGCAAAGAACAACTTAGTGATACATGGTGTTCCTATATAACAGCTAGAGAAAATACATTTTCTGGTGCTGTGTCTCACAGTAAGCTCATGCTGAAGTTGTTACCATTCTGTGATAAAACTGTTGTAATAATAACTCACCTTTTTTAGTTAGTTGGTTTTTACTGAGCTTTGTTACTCCACATAGCTCTTCTGCTGGAAGCTTTTATACCAGAAAGACTTTGAAGAGTGGGAGCTGCTCTTTAAATTTATATGGAAGTAGCATGGTTTCTTTTACCTTGGCTGAAACTGCTGCTCATATTCTTTTATGTCCAGGTAGTAAGTGCAATGAATTTGTCAGGTTTTCATGAAAAGGCAATACACATTATCCAGAAACTTGCAACATAGTATCAGTTTCTACCCCATTCAACATTTTCCTCCTGTCTCTTCAAAAGTTAGAAAATGCAATTTATGTATCAGTATCCAGTATTTTTGGAAACTTCATTTGAACTAAGTATCAGAATCCCATTTACCTTGTAACGAGTTCAAAAGTTAGCTCTTTACCCAAAGACAGGTTCTTCTGTGTTCCCTTACCTTTTGAGACATACCAGATACTCTACTGAAACATGACATTTTTCTGCTGAGTTCATTTCTCTCGTGACTCATGACAGGAAAGCAGGGAAGTGCCTTTTTTACTTTACATCTTAGCCTTAGTTTATTGAAAAGGCACCTGTTAGTTCCAAAGGCATGCATGTGAATTCCTCTGGTTTGCTAACCTGTTTTTTTCAGTTGCTCGTTATTTTCTAGCATTTCTCTCAAAATATTCTGGACTCGGTTCTCTGGGATATGAGCAATGATGATGAAAGAGTACACTAGCATGAAGACTGAAAACACAATTAAATTACTTGAAGACAGAGAATAGCTGAAGTTTAAGAGATCAATTACATATGTATTGTTCTTTGTGACATTTAATTCTCAAAATAAAATGTAAAGTTTTTCTCAGCTTTCTAATCAGAATATCCGCTCTCCTAAATAATGAAAGCTACTAATTTTGAGTTGCTGTGCAGAGTTGAAGAGCACTCAGAGCAAACAATCCTTTCTTTTCTGATAGTTTGTGTTAAAGTACAGCAAAGCAGGAACCATGCCACCTCTCAGGTTACCATAAAGCCAGGGCACAGTTACAGGCCATATAGGCAAGCACATTAACCAACCCATGGGAATGTAGCACAAGCTACAGCAATCAAATATAACCCAAGGCACATACTCCAGCTTTAAGTTGCTTCACCAAACCAGCATGACTGCTTTTAGCCATAAAGCCAAACAGCTTCATAGTGGCGCACAGGGCGCAGTGCTCCCAAGCTGCTGCCCAGTACAACAGACGTGCTCCCACAGAGCACGCACACAGAACGCGGCACTCCCATGTCTCCCTCCAGCTTCCTTTTAATGTTTAAATCTTCCCTGCTAATTTATGATCAGTTATCAAGTACTGCATTTCATGGGCAGAACAAGGATTGCAGCACCTGTCATCCCGCCCTCGATCTATGCTACTCCCATGCTGTTCATGATGGGATATCCCATGAACCCTAAGGTTGGTGCTCCCTTCAGGGTTGTTAACTATGCCAGGGACATGGCTTGCTTAACAGGTTCTGTAACAGAGTAGCATGAAGATGCAAATACTATAATAGGTGAAACTACTTTTTAAATTCCCTTTAAATGAATTAGCATGTTAATGGGTTGGATGCTGTGTTTTGCATTTTTACTCTTACAGGTCTTTGCACATTATAAAAAGCAATAGTTAATCCTTCAAAAAGGCATAAAATAAAAATATTAATTCAGTATTTTTTGAGTCATCCTCTGGAGTTAAATTGAAAGTTTAAAAGCATTCATATCCTTACAACAGGTATCTGTAGCATAGCATGCAAACTTAATGTGTAATCCTTCATTCAGTTCTTCGAGTTTCCAGTGCAATTTCTTCAGTTGTTCTTCTGTAATGTTTCTACAAGATGTGAGGAACAATTTTACGAAGTAAAATCTGCTGATTTAATTTGGTCAGGACCCTCATTGCCCTTTTGGACTATATGCATAAACATATAAAAACATTAGGTTCTAATGCTGGTGCTGATGTCCTTTCCTTAGAACAACTGCTGCTTCACTTTCCCCTGCTTTGTGGGCCCCTCACACCACCTCCCTCACCTCTCAGGCTCCTGGATGACAGCGAGACTCAAAAAGATGTGAGGAAAGGCCTACGTTACCCGGCCTGCAGCGGGATGCCGTTGATGGCCAGTAGACCTGCTCGGAACACAAATGATGCTGGGAATATAGGAGAGTACCAGTGAGGGATGATTACTGAGGGACACAATACTGGAATGATACGGGCTGAGGATNGGCGGACAAAAAGCAGGTAGGAACTAAAATGACACAAGGAGGTGAACAAAATCTCCCAACAATGAAGGCTGTGGCAGATTCAGAGGACCACATTCAAGGAACTCACTCAGCAGAGGCCATGCTACTGTCATCCTCACAGCTTGCTGTCTCCCACTGCCCACCAGGGCAGAACGAATAGCAGCCATCGTGAGCTGGGGAATGCATGGAGGCTGTATGGGGTTGGGGCATCAGCCTGCGATACCCAGGGGAAGCCAGAAAAAGACAGAATCCAGGGATGGTGTGGAAGCCTCCGGATCTTACCTGTGACTCACTTGAAAGCTGCCTTGATCTCCACTGCAGAGACAGCTTCAAAGGATGAAAACCACTAGTTTAGAAGAAGGGAAATTTGGAAGGCCTTTTAACAGTGAAGACACCAGGGAGGGTTACCCCAGGAGGTAACTGAGATCACACATTAATCAAAGAAATCTTCCAAAACATGGCCAAAACATCTGATTATGCTGCACTGTAGAATAAGTCCATCTTATTACTAATACAACTAATCGTTATGTTACAGTGCTGGTTTTCTCGTTCTAGTATGTATTAAATGCAAAATCCACTGATAAGTACTGCTAGTGGTGACTCCTGCTTGACTCAGAAGTAACCCTACATGACTGGAGTGCCTCCTCCGTACAACTTTTTCAATAAAATATTCCCCAGTTATGGATTTAATTTTCAATTCTTGGAGTATAATAGGTTCTAGTTGATCTCCACTGAATTTCTTATCACATGCCAGTAAATCTTCTGTTCTTTAAAAATGAATTATTTCCTCTTCTCTTTTTCCACACACCCAATCTTTCAGCCGCTCTTTCACTAGGATACATGTTGCCTCCACACTCTGTTCACACATGGGCTTTGTATTTTTCACTGAATATTTGCAAAGGGCTGAATTTCCTCACGTGACCAGTAATCAGTTCTGTATGTGAAGTAAATGCAACAAAAAGTTTAATAAAGGTAAATGTACTCTGGCAAGTGCTTGTTTCTCTTTAATGCCTGTTTTCTATCATGGGTTTTGTTTCTGAGGGCCAGAAATGCATGTGAATCTTCCTGTGTCTTCAGAATACTATTTATATATTGGGACTGCATGAATGCCCATTTCTTCATAGCTTTCTGTCATCAATTCTTTTTCAGCAATAAACTAGTGTACAAATATGAATTACTGGTAAGCCTTAAAAATCTGAAACAAAACTATAATATAAAGCTGCAGAATATAGCTACTCACAGTGCCGAGTCAAGAAAAATTGCAATGTCCGTTGCACTGAATGTGAACCCTGGGGTTTCACCCTTGTTAAAAAAAACTCATATGGATTAATATTGAAAAAAAAACATTATCAAAGACTGACTCTGAAGTAGAGAAATAACTGATACCACTAACAGTATTGTCAGGGTCTGAGATGAGTTCTTATAAAGGCAGTTCATACATAGTTATGACACCTGAGCAAGAACTTGCTTATGGCATTGTTTGCCTTTGTAAAGCTCCATGATGATAATACTTCCTTTCAAAAATATTTGATTTTTTTAAAAAATGAAACTATTAGCTTAGTTTGCTAAACAAACGCCCAAGTGATGCAAATTTGACTTTCATTTATCAGCATTAACCTGACTTTTTTCTATCCTTGAGTGTGAAAATTAAACCACAGCCTCTAACACTACCTGTTTGTGCTGCTATCTCCACTGTGTAGTTTTGGGGTTTTTTAATTCCAACCTGTTATTTTAACTTTTTTTTGGCCTATTTTCTTTGAAACCATCATTGCTAACATCATGGAAATCAGTAAGTATACTTAGGCAGAAACTTCTACCCAAACAAGTAGAAAAGCAAAAGAAAACACGCAAATCAAAACCAGTTTGGGGCATGCTTCTTACTGAAACAAACCAGAAAAGCTCCAGAGTTCTTAATGCAAGCAACAAATAGGCACTTCCCTTCTGGCCAATAAAGTTTTATATCTTTCTGCCAGTGGTGAACTTTGTTTTTAATATACCATATATTTCCCTGACGCTTTGGCTGAAAGCAAAACCTGCTGCAGTTTAACTACGTTATTTTGACTTTTGACATAATGCAAGCATGGACAGACATATATTACATTACCTTCTATCCTTCTCATCACAGTGGTAATGAAGAGGGAAGGAGGGAGTCTCTGTCTTTCCATTCTGCACTCTGCTGCTCTTTCTGTCCGCTCTAAGAGGCTGTGATCACCTGTTCCACCTACTTTACTAAGAGTTTGCTTAATCGTTGCTCTTGGATGCCTTCATTTTTTTACGTCAGCTGGTTTCCTTATGACTGTTTCACAAGGGAGTCTGTATATTGTTATCCGAAGTGCTTATTTTAGATAAGTCCAGCACTTCCTTCTGACTGTGACAGAGGTAAGCTGCTAGTTGATGATTTTCTGGGGAGAAAATTATGTTCCCCTGGGACTTCAAGCATATGGGAGACAGACGTTATATTACTGAAGTTCCAAGGATATGAAATAACACATAACATTATGTAATAAAAGGATCAAATTAACAGAACATACACTGAAACATTATAATCAAAATGCATAGTGAAATCATCTTTCCTGCCCACTTATAAGATCTCTAACAGAAGGTCATAGCTAGCCAGTACTTAAGACTCAGTCCTTCAAGTCTCTGTAGGTGCTCAATGCCACACTGAAATCCCATAATCATTACAGATAGCATGCTCTTGAAACTCTTGGTTACAATATGTCACTAAACACACTTTTTCCAAAACCAAAGACCCAGATTATTCACTGGAACAAAGAAAGGAATGAAACTCTATCAAGCAGTAGGAGCCTGTTAGCTTTAAAATTATTTCTATAGCTTAGACTAGTAAAAATAAAAGATGTTTAAAAACAGATATTCCTTAAATCTTTGACTGCTTTTCAAAAAAGCTGTTCACTATTCTGAGCATTTTTCATCTACTGAAAATTTCCAGTGACCTAAATATAAAAGAGCACATAGAAAAACATCTCAAAACCAGGGTCAATCATGGAAGCTTCTTTTGCCAGCACTTGCTTATGTAGTCCATTACATTTTCTTTCCCCATTAAATTTTATTAAGTCCTGGTATTTTTGTTGGTGTCTGGGTGTCATCAGTTTTAATTACTATTGCTCTTTTTTTTTTTTTCTTCTGAGTTTGAATATTTTTAATCTATCCTTTTTATCTCCTCTTACCAAATAAAAAGAAACTAACTTAATTTTTGTCATAGTATATTTACCATACAATTTTGATCCTCTATATAACTTAAAAGCAAATTAAAATGTATTTTAAATTGGATGGAAACATGTAGAAAAAGAAAGCTGCAGAAACTGAAGCAGGCTAATCATAAACAAAGCTAATAGCCTAATTACAACGCTTACCATAAAAAACCAAAGCCCAGGAATAAA
>VYZV01006724.1:1521-11630 GCA_013401275.1 Pandion haliaetus | reverse complement strand
CCCCCCCAGCTGGCCTCACTGCCCTGCCCTCGGCAGACTCCGTGTGCATGGGCTGCATTTGACCTTGCTGCGACAGCACCTGCCCCGCGGTCTTGCTTGGGCCCGGAATCTTCCCCGCGGGGCTGAGGTGCTGTGCCCAGGGGATGCTCAGGACTGGCACCAGCCTTCCCTGCCCTGCGACACTGTGCCCGGGTTGTCGGGACCATGGAGGGTCCCATGGACTGTCCCAGGCTGCCCCCCGACTCTGGCATGTGCTGGCAGACAGAGCCGTGCCGGCCGGCGGGAGGCCATGCTGCCGGGCAGCTGCTTTTCAAAGCTCTGCGATGCTCTGCAAAAAAATCCTCTGTGGCATGGCCAGGGCTCCTGCCAGCCCCGGCCCAGCCAGGGCAAGCGCCGATGGCCTTTGCCTGTGCCTCAGATTGCCTTTCTGGTAACGGGAGCAGAGCCTTGGCCGATGCGGGTCACCCTCGGGCTCTCCTCACCCCTCGGGGGATGTGTAATGCCCATGGTGGGTTGATGCCTGATGCCCCACAGCTCAGCTCCCCTCCAGCAGCGCTCAGTGTCCCTAGCATCATGGTCAGGGAGATTTTGTGATGGAGAAAATCCTGGTGTAGCTACTGCGGTGAAGAGAGAGTGTGTGTATGCATTGTTCACACAGGTCTATATATACATTTGGGTGATGCCGGGGTTACGGGAGCAGCTACAATCCCAGCCCGGAGCAACCCGCATGGTGCGGCCATGGCCTCGCCATTTGCTGTGCAAGTCATAACAACTGATTCTCCGGGCACGCTTGCAGCAAGGAGAGCTGTAAATAGCATGGCCCCTCGGCAGGGACGCGCCTGAGACGCTCTCCAGAGCCCGGCAGTGGAAAATCTGACAGCACTTTCCACACTTGACTGGGTTCCAGCAAAGCACCTCAGTGGCACCGATAGTGCCTGCACCCGACTGCCACGCCATGGCCAGCGGGCAACGGGGGGGCCCCAGGGTTTGCCAGTTGGTCCTGCGGCCCCACAGCTCCCTGTGTGCAGTGAACCACCAGCCCGGGACGTGGGGGAGGCGGGTGTTGCAACCTGGTCCTGCTCATTCCCCAGTGCCAGCCCAGGAGCCACCGCCTGCTCTCCGTGCCCGCTGGCACGATGGCAGCCCCGCACCAACCCTGCGCTGGGCGCTTCAGCCATGGGCATGATGCTCTGGGGACCCCGGGGTGCTGAGCACCCAGGTGCGGGGATGTGCGACAGCGCAGCTCATGCCCCAGGGCTTCAATTGGTGATCGTGATCCTCATCCCCCCCGCTGCAGCGACCCCACACACTGACCCCCCATTTCTGCCAGGAGCAGCTCCACACCGGAGAGGTGATTTAGCACAAACCCATCACTCTTAAAACTCTCTGGCCCGGGAGCGCTGGGCAGGTTGGAAACTTCAGCCACTGGCTGCGGAAGCAGAACCTGGGGCAGACAGTCTGCGCGTTCGCAGGAATTTCAAAACCTCAGCTGTGGAGCCGAGGTAGCGGGTCCAGCCAGTGGTTTTTGCAAAGCCACGGTGTCGGCAGTGAGGAACTGGCAGGGAAATGGTGCAGGCAGCAGAGTCTGGGGCTTGGGGCAGCAGATGATGAACCTGCTCCCACCCAGGAGCTGCCCCTGGGGCAGGCAGGACACCGGTGGGGTTTTCACAGCCCTCTGGCAGCTCCGGCTGAGCAACCAAGAGACTTCCAGCTGACGGCACCGGGTTGCCCTGGCCCAGTGCTGAAGCACCAGCTCCCAACCGCAGGTGGCCGAGGGGGAAGCAGCACAAGATGCCATTTGAGCGGACCTCGTCGGCAAAGCGTGATGGAGCTTCTTTCCATGGCTCCGGGCCACGGTGACCGCCTACACCAAACCTACACACGGACCCGAGCTTGTGCCAAGCTTTGCAATGGCGGAGCAGAGGGCTTGGCACGAGCTCTGCAACGGTCATTTCCGTAACAATGCCAAAATTGACTAAATCAGCACTGGAAATGGTTAAGACAATGGAGATGACCCATTTAGAGCAGTCTTGGCAGCAGAGGGTGGGAGCCGATGGCCTCTTGCTCCTGAGAAAGTCAAGCTTCACGTACTCACCCTCAACAAAGACAAGCCCGTGGCTCTGGAGAGCGGGCACAAGGGAAAATCAAGGGAAGAGGCAGCTGAGGACAACTTTTTATTGAGGAAAGCTTGAGTAAGAACACTTTTATTACATAAATATGAAAGAGGACAAACTCAGGACAGCAAGAAAACCACAGAAAATATTTACATAGACAGTCAAGAAATAGTACTATAGAAATGGCTCTACGAAAAACAAAACACGACTAGATAAATACTCCAGTGAAGTACTTCGAAGGGGAAGGGGAAGGGGAAGATGACACTTCCCTGCTGCTGCTGAGGAACCTGAGCGCTGGAAAGTCTGACCACCCAGCGGCCCTGAGGTGACAAACAGGCCTCACCTCGCGGGGGACTGCACTCGTCGCGCAGGCGGGCGTGCAGAAGCCGAGGGGAAGTTCTTTGTCCCCAGGAACAAACGGGAGAAGCTTCATGCTGCCGAGCAGCCGCTCCGCACAACAGCCCTTTTCCAGTGCCAAGTACGGCAGCAGAGAAGCTCAGCACGGGGGAACCTGCTGCTTTCCAACGCGTGAGCTGGAATAAACAACCGGCTTTCCTGCAAGTTCCCACAGATCCAAAGATCCTTGGACGGCGAATGTCCGTCCTGCCTCTGTCGTCCTCTCCAAGAGCCTGTGTCACTCAGCTGGCACTGCAGAACCACCGGTTTAGCATTAACTGCACAAGGCCCTTGGCAGCCACAAGCATCTCTTACCTGAAGATGACCTCTGGGCTGAACTAGCTGAACACGGGGTTTCTTGGCAGCCAGACAGAAGATAAAACTGCCAACGCTGAGCACAGTGTGGAGACAAGTCTGCACAAACCTCCCTTACTTAATCTGAATTTAAAAAACCAAAGGCTAAAACTCAACATGGCAGAGGTTGAGCAACAGGGGCCTGCACAGACATAAAGGACTGCAAAAGAGAAAAAAAAACACTAGCATGGAGTTCTAACTGCCTACACCTCACACGTCTCTACGGCTGTGGAGTTAAAAGCTTATATATTTTGTTCCTGTTTAAGATATCTAAAGAGGAAGGTATCTATGTGAGAGAGTATCTTAAAGGGTTTGATATGTTCTAGAAGTCTACCTTAACATTAAAATGACCACAAAGTTTCCAAAGATTCCAGCTAGCTAATGGGTCAGAGGGAAGTGCATCAGCACTAGCTGGATGCATGGCTCCAGCGTTCATGAGAAAGGAGAAGGGGGGTACTTCTGTTTAAACAAATCTAAGTTATTTAAAACCAAGAAAAATAGAACTGTATTCACTTCTAACAAACGTTTTTTGACTAACTTAAAATCAGTGAAAAGATCTCCCAGTCTGAGATGTTGTTCTTTGGTGAGAGTTTCTCAAGAGCGCTACTGAACACTAGTTTGTAGATCGGTTTGGATCAGCAGTTTAAAATCTTTGCAAAAATTCAAAACATATCGTCCTCATCAGACTCCTCCAAGTACTGGACAGGCTTTTTGACACGTCCAGGCCTGGTATGGGGCACGGCTGCTATGGGGCTGCCCGCACGAGCGGTTGAATCAACAGTAAAGCTATCGTCATCTTCCAGCTTGGATTTCTGGAGGGAAAGCATAGTCAAGAAGTGAATCATGAATCTGAGCAGAAACAGGGAACACTCAATTAGCATAAAACACACCAGCGTGTCACGGGTAAGGCGGTTGCTCGGGCTGATGAGACCAAACCCACGATCTGGGAGAAGCACGCGTGCCCGACCCCCCTTCTCGCCCACCCTCCCCGCACCCAGCAACAAAGACGGGGGTGGCAGAGGGGGTTCGACCTCTACCACGCTTTTTCTGCCAGACTGACCGGCACCACGCTCTGCCGTACCCCCTCAGCTCTAACGGGTGGCAGAGTACAAACCTTTGCTGCAACTGATTTGGAAGGCTTCGAGCCAAAATCTGAATCCGAATCCAAAGAGCTTGGCTGCCTTTTGGTAACTTTCAACCTCTTGGTCTGGCCAGGCTGCTTGCTGCCCGCCGCTCTAGCGTCAGAATCCAGGGATCCCTCCACCGCGGTCTTCTTGGATTTGGGTGCAGCCTTTTTCTTGGCGAGGATATCCATGATGGACGGCTGGTTATCTGAAACAGAACTCTGCGTTTAAAGCCTTGTTTTGGTGCTTCTCATTCGCAGTTTGTGAATTACTTCCAACACAAATACGGCTCTGCACTATACTGCGAGGTCAGCACACAGGTCGGCTCGTTTCGAAGCATGGTTTTCTAGAAAGATTATCAGAAATGAGGTTGTTTATCTGCTTAGTTCCGCTACATTTAGAGGATCAAATTAAAATGTACCCGAAGCAATTTACAGACTATTTCAGACTGAAAAGTCCCGAACTCTCAAGGCTGTGCAACCAATCTCATACCTTCAAAACTTTTGCACAGGGAGGGGATGAATTTACCATCTATACTAAACAGTTACTTGTGGAGTTCTTTCTCACCTATATTTTGACGTTTTTTTAACAGCATCTTGAAGCATGTCTCCAAGTTAAGCTGAAATGAGCAGGCCATTTCTGAATGATAATAGGCTTTCTCAATTTAGAAGTGGAAGAAACAGCTATTTTGCTGTGAAGTAACATACCATTTTACTGCTGGGATCAAAACCAGCTAGTGATGGAATATGCAAAACAGCTTTCAAAGTTTGACAAAGACTCTGGGCAGTTAAGTTTAAAAAAAACCTGAGTCAAGTGCTGTAGATTTATGAGGTCGCGCTAGCACTAAATAGATCAAGCTACCCCAAAGAAGCTTTTCTTCTTCCTGGGAAGCAAGCTACGAAGTAGCTTTCTTCCCCAAAAGACATGAAGTAGAACACTGACTGCAAGACACAAATTCCACTTGGATTATTTCTGCCAAGTATTACATAGCACTGCAGGAAGCATTCACTTGTCCTGTTCCCAAACTAAAATTCACTCCCTTCAAGCATGTCTGAGATGAACTAGCACAAGATATCTTTGGAAACAGATGACTTTAAAAATGACAACAACTAGGCAACCTTTGCCACAAACCTCGGATCTTTTCTGAAATGAAAACTCAAGTTATTCAGGCCTCTGAATGCCTAGCAAAATCACTCAGACTTGCTTCCCACAGGAATAATAATTGTTAACTAAAAACGATCTTACTAAACTTCGCCTTACCCTTAGTGGCACTGGCCTTAGCTGCAGCACGTTTTTTAGATACGGCCTTACTGTGAGGCACAGAGACGGAAGGAGCTGCAGGAGCTTGACTCGCATTTTCATTAGCAACATCTTGGACTTGAACTGAACAAAGAAAGCAGAAAGTAAGCCTGAAAAAGTCAAATTATCTACTCTGGCTATAAACATTAGAGCAGAGGGAAATAATTTTGATCCACTTTATAAAAAGAACTGTTAAAACTGGATTAATCACAAATTCAAGTCAGAAACAGACAAAAGGTCTGGTGCACTGAAACGAGCTTGTACCCTAACATCAAAGTTTCTTTGCAAGATCTCGTGACTAAGGTCTGCCTTTGTCAGTGTTAAGCACTGATCAGAACGCCCAGTGCACTCTTGTGGGGTTTTAGGAAAATCAACAAGGTTTAGAAGGTCTTGTACTCACCAGGGATAACGCTTTGCACTGGCTTTTGCTTCGGAGCTTTAGCTGCTCTTTCAGTGGTTTCCCTAGAATAGAAAAGCCCAAGTATTTTTTCAACTTATGATGCACTAAATAGGTGCATTGAAGAAAAAGAGCTATTAATTTCTACATAGCATTAACACTAGAAGCACCGCTAATTTCCAGTGACTATGTGGAGAAATACTCACTTTGGAGCAACTTTGGGTTTGGGAGAAGGTTTTTCTTTTGAGTTCGTATCTGATTCAGTGTTGCCTTCGCTGTCACTCTGAAATTCAGACTCCTCATCTGAGCTGGAGAGATTTTTATCTGAGTCCGAACTGATTATGGTCTTGACTTTGGCTGATGAAACAACACAGATGTATTATTTTACACATTTGGCGATATGCAGCTCAGTTTCTTTTTCAACGTTTTAGCTGCAGTTATTAAAAAACCCAAAGATCTGAATAAAAACAAGCAGATATTGAGACTGCCAGTGAGAAGACTCCAAATCACAAGTATATTCTGTGCTCACTTACCAACAGCGCATTTGATTTTCCCAAGACAATTGTGTAATTAAAACCAATAACCTTATTTCTCTAGTTGCCCATTTCTGTTTTTCCTTGAAAAGCTTTGTGAAAATCTGCTCAAATGCTAGAAATATTTAGTTGTTATATACAGTAAAATAAAAATTATTTCTGACCGAGATCGCAGACTCTGGGAGCTCTCCAAATAGTCTGTTCAACTTTCTCCTCCACAGACCACCCCTCTTCTGCATTTGTGTCGTCACTCACCTGCTGCTTGGCGAACCACTCTCTCTCTTGGAGGAGGTGCTTCAAAATCAGACTCTGAGTCAGACCCTGAGTCAGACCAAGGGTTTCGTTTCTTCATTTTCTTTAATGGCTTAAACGGTAGAGTGGCCTGTCTCTTAGCACCTGAAAAATATTGGGGGGCAGGATGAACGAGAAAACTTCCATGTATACTTCAGGCTCAGCAGTTCAAGGTCACCTTAGAAATACATCACTAAATTCAGAGGATTCTGGCTTAAACATCGAAGAGAAATAGTAATCTATCCCACTTGACAGTTATCCAGGATCACTTTCTCACCTAGTTTTTCCAAAAATACTGGTCCGAGATGTTACTCATCACCTTCAGGAAGAGGTCAGATAACCAAATTTACAACCCTTCCCCTCACTTTCCATTGATGGAATAACACATAAAAGCATTTACCTCGCTCAGTATTAAGCTTCTGTGCTAATCTCTGCTTAAGGCCTGAAAACTCTTTGTCTCCTGATGTGTTTTCTTCTTGATTCTCATCAAATTCATTTTTTTCACTCTGAAGGTACAAGCAGATATCAGATAGCGAGTCAGCTCACACAATTAGAAGAGGCGCACAGAGTAACGGAGAAAGGAACTGCTTATTTTAGACGTATGAAAGTTAGTGATACAAGAAATCTCAGTTTGTGAAACAAACTGTGTGTAAAATTGATTACAGCCAAGTAAATCAGACTTGACCTGTCCCCAGATCAGGTGACTTAAAATGCAAAATCCAACATTAACAATAACAGGAACTTTGTCCCCACTCCTGAGACCGCTTTGGTACCGCCTTTGTGTGCTGATGGTATGGCTCTAGGGCGTGTTGAGGATGGGTGAACAGGGTGGGTTAAAAACAACAATGCAAGTTATGTGGAAAAACTGTCAGATGGAACCATCTGTAGGAAAGGAGCAATATGTCTGGCTTACAGGTCAAAACAGGTGAGGGGATATTTTAAATTTTCTACATTGCAAATGGCTGAACGGTGTAATTTCAACTAGCCCTATAAAAAGAGTTAAATCTCCTTTATCTCCTTGATATCAAGAACAATAATGTCATTAAATGGCTGAAGGCATTACTGGAAATGCAAAGGCTGTTCAAGAGAAGTGAATTTACTCGCTGTATTTCCTGCCTGCTAGAGGATTTATAAAATCCCCAAGACACTTAGAACAACCTTAGTTGCATCTGCCTTTTCATTTCTAAGCTAGCAACCCATCTCTGACCTTGTGATATATGCTCTTGCCAAAAGATTTCCCTCTAAGCCATCTACTGATACGTTAGCAAACCTGTTCTCCTTTGGACTGAGAAACATCCATTCCCAGTGTTCCCCATGTCCCAATATTCTGTCCCTCTCCCTGAAGAGCTGCTTCATCAGGACAAGTTCAGCTAACAAGAACTTGCCTTTCTTTAGGACTGTATTGAAGAGGATGTAAAGAAAGACTAAACATTCAGAATGTTCCTTTTTACCTTTATTTTCTTCTTAGTTCTCTTCTCTGCCTCTGCCTTCATTTCTGCAGTTATCAGAGGAACAACCCTTACGCCATGAGGTGATGGCATTACTTCTGACAGTTGCGCCTTCTTCACTTTTGTTTTCCCTCCTTTCACCTTTACAGGTTTACCAACATGACCTGCAATCTCATCCTGAATTTGCTTGGCTTCCACCACCTGCAGAGGTGAGCATAAAAGAATACAACCGTGAGAATACAGAAGAAAATGTACTACTGAAAAAAACCACTATCACAACCCTTGCAGTAAAGCACTCTGTACTTGCTGATAGATTTCCTACCATCAGTTTAAATGAAGCTTCCCACTCTGCTACAGGTTTGCATGTTTTCAAGCAACGATTTAAGCCAGAGCTGTAGTTTGGTTACTTGGAGAGTGAGAGACACAGGCAGTGACCAGGTGTGATGGTACACACACCCCTGCCCACAATTAGGGCTCTGTTCAGTGAAGTCCAGCTCCTCCCTCACCTTTTCAGTGTCCAAAAAGCCCTTTGATCTACATCTCTTCAGACTATATCCTAGGGCTGGCTTTCTCTCAAGCCATCCTCACTACTCAGACTGGTAATTGACCACCTTCCAATGGCCACCTAGGTGTTTTGACTCCCTGGCCCAAAGCGGTGCTAGTCCTATCCAAGCTAGGAAGGTGAAGAAAGCTTTAATTCTCCTCAATGAGTGCAAGACATAGGAGTTATCATTTTTTGTTTCCTCGTTATGACAAAAAAGTCAATGAGGATCCGGTGGACAAGACTACAAGGGAATCAGTTATCTGTACTGAGCATTGACATACATCAAGTTCTTCAACAAAGACAGCAAGGTCTTCCTTCCACAGATCAGAAGGACTCTTGCACTTAAGGTTTTGCAGCTCCTTTTCCTAAAGGGAATCATAGTTGATAATCATTAGTAACATATTTTGATCCACCATCAAAAAAATACATAACAATGCTTTTGCAAGAAAAGGAAGGAACATACTTTGTTATCTCTCTGCTTACAGAGCTCATCTTTCTTCTCTTTAGTCAGATACCAAAGGGGCATGTTCAGCAGATAGTTGAAGTCTGGTCCGGTAGCTGCAGCTGATTCTTTGTCATTCTCTTCCTCCTCCTCCTCTTCTTCCTGAATGTGGATTTAAAACAAACATTGTCAACAAATACACTGACATACCAGGGTAGGGCTATTGATCAAATTTGGACTGCATCACAGGTACTCCATGTGCTTATGGTGTCCTAGGCTCTTCTAGAACTGTTCGGAAATGGATAAAGTTAGGCTTTGTAAAGCCTCAGCTAGTATCGCACAAAGGAATCCCTCTGCAAAAACAATTCTCCAAATTTCTTTTGCTCTACTCTGTTTGGCCTCTCTGTCCCGATAGTCCAGATTCTCTCCTCAGGCTACTGAAAACTGTCATCTTCCCCACAGCCCTTCCACAACTGTCCCCCACAGGTGGAAAGAAACCCTTAAGGAAGAGCAGAAATTGCTGTGGCAAGAGGACTTGACCCAACAGACTCAAACCTGAATGACTAGGTCACTGGATTTTTGCTTGTCTTATGTTTCCTATCACAGACGTACCAGACATGCAAGCTCTTGAGTCCTACAATTTGAAAAGCAGCTTGGACTTCTTTGTACGAATTATGAAGCTTCAGAGATAGGGGCCAGTTTGGATCTATTTAGAGAGGATGACTGAAGCGTTACCTTGTTTTGCGATTCCTTCCAAGCCTTCACTGGATCAGATTCATACCCTCTCTGGATAAGAACTTGAATCAACTCTTTCTTGGGTTTGTTTTCTGTAAACAGACATTTCAGGATTGTCAGTTAGTGACCATTACCAATTACTGTTAGGAAAGACAGATGAGCTTTAAATTTTGGATCCCGTGGTTCTAGCAGCTCAGCATCCTATCGGGCTCTAAAATAGCCTTTCCTCATCAGAGGTGGGACACGTGGAAGAGCCTGAAATAACACCTAAAGAATTCCTACTCAGCAGATGATTTGTCAGGTTGGCATTGCTCCTATACCTGTTAGACCACTGTATATATTTTTCTTCTTTGTTTCCATATATGCATTTCCTCTGCCCTAAGTAGTTTTTGAACTCAGAAAAAAAAAAAAAGTGTAACCGGATCAAAAAAG
>VYZV01006718.1:0-12291 GCA_013401275.1 Pandion haliaetus | reverse complement strand
GGTACCCACAGAACAGAAAGACAGGCTGAATGGAAAGCCCTTTCCCATTCAGCTCTAACTTCTGTCAAGTTTTATAACGTGCAAAATGTTTTCAGTGCAAGATGTGGTGCATTTTTTCTGAAACATTTTTAAAATTCAGCTAGCCAGCATCAAGCTTATTGGGCTTCTCAGGTTGTAGAATTCAAAAAAAAAACCCCACCCAAAACATAATGAGACTATCCACTACATATGTGGTAGACTTCAGTAGACTGTTGTTTGTCTTTTCACCAGCAGAACCAAACGTAGACCAGTTGGTATTCAAGCCGCTATAAAGGACCAGATATCATCCTGAAGTCACTGAAGACATATCTCAGTATATATCAAACTGAGCTTGCAAGTTCCCATTAATCTGGTTACTGCCCGATGCAAACTCACGCAACATGCAGGATTATCTTTCGCCTATTGAGTAGCATACCCAAGTACTGGTAAGGATCTTCTCAGATGATTCTTTGTCCTTTTCAAGGTACCACAGAAGATGATTTAAATTTTTTTTAGCATTACTACGTTTCTCCTTGGTTTTACCATATATCAGTAAAATCACGGATAAATATATGCAACATAGCTTGGATGAAGTGGCATGGGAGGTTCAAGTGAAGATAGGGCTTGACAGGGAGTTGAAAAGATGAGTGATTCACCTGAGGAGACTTTCCCCAAGATATCCTTAACTCTGAGAAGACTTGCATTCACTTCTTAAACAAGGAAAGCTTCATTCAGCATCATTCCCTTTACACGCTGGTTAAGCACAGAAAAGGAATGAATGGCACACAGTATTTTGGAATGTGCCTTACAACATAGAGCATCATGACCACCTACTGTGAAAAGCAAATAAGCAGTGTACCAGATTGATCGTTTCAGCCCAGGTTATGTTCATTTAATTCCTTGCATCTCTGAATAGCAGAGATGTCTTCAGCAAAGTACTGTATTTAACCTTAAAAATCTAGTATAAAAAGTTATGATTAAGTGTTAACATGTTACATTAGTGTAGTTAGACACTTTGTTAAGCAAACAAAAAAATGCATAAGGAAAATATAAGGTGAGTTTTGTCACACCGCCGTAAAGGGCTGGAAGCTGTTTTTCAGTGAGAAGTATATGTCATAGGCATGGCCACAAAGATAAAGGAATGTATGGTTTTGCATGCATCACATGCATATATAGCTGTATTAGTATTTATATGCACAATTACTCAAAACACTGTTCTGTAGCATGATCCAGAGAATGCAAACTCAAGAATAAGCCGTTCCTACTGACCACAATAACTGCTATGCAGCAGAGCATTCAGATATGACAAATTTTACAGACAGTAAATTTTAAAGATGCCTAGACCCAAATGTCTTAGATGTAACTGACAATATTAATATAACAGAGTATATAACATCTTATAGCTGGATAATTAATAGAGGGAATTTCTGATCATTAATGATTAAATATAGAGTTAACTGCACTGGGCTACATTCTTCTACAGTCTCCCTTCCTCATCAACTCTGTTTTCACCATTTTTAGAGTCCTGCCATATCTCTCCTGCCATTCATCCATCCATAGTACTTTTTCACATGCTACCCAACTGGTTTGTTTCCTTCTGAGCTTTGCTGTTCAACCACCTGGTTCTCTACGTCTATTTCTTATCTTAATATTGTCTGGTTACTTTACTCCAGCAACAGTCACAGACTTACTAGCAAGTCCTCTCTTCCTGCTATAATTGCATTCCTACATATTATAACCAGGTATTTCACACACCAGAGTGAAAAAGCATTTACTAGTACAAATTTTGCACTATGTAATTAGAAACTAATGATTTTTTATTTCATTAAAACTATCTTCAAAGACTTTCCACGTTTGATAATACTTATTTAAAGTCTTCAAGGTGACTATACCCTTTGTAACGGGTACGAAGATGCTTATATAATGGAAGAAGTGCAAAAATGTTTTAAGCGTTAGCTCACACAGAACACTAAAGAATATGTTTGGTTTCCAAACCCACCTTGAATGCCTGACAGTTCTATAGGCAGTGGGAAGCGAGTGCTTTGCTTTTGAATGTGATCTAGATCTGGACTTAGATGATGAATGATACTTGAATGGTGATCGAGACCTTGTCCGAGACCTTTTCTTGTGTTTTTTTCTTTTCTTTTCTTTTTCTTCATCCCTAGGAGGATCTTTGCTTTTGCTTGATGGCCTTTCTGCTTGTTTAACTTCTAAGGTGGGTAAAGTTCTGACTGCAGTCACAGGACATGGTATACTATTGACACTCTGAAATCAAAGGCAAACAAAGAAGTGTTCAGTATTCAAAGTTGCATGCAAGTTTTTGAGAAATTCCTGTAAGTGTGGACAATACATAAACATCTCTAGTCCTTTATACTAAACAGAGGGCTACATCTACCTCTGTGCCTGCCACATACATGCACATTCTGTCAAAGAAACTTAAGATATCCTGCTTGGTAGTATTGCCAGTACACAATATAGGTTTTTTTGCAGAAATGCTGGATAATGAGTACAACAGCAAGGAGAATAATAACTAACCATCACCTTACATTTTTTGACTCATGAAGTGTGTGAGAAATACATCCATCTAGTTGTTAAATCAATAATAAAACTAACCTCCCACGAATGCTTTAAAACCTCACAGTGCTGCATCAGTATTATGTACAGTGTGTGTAAGTAAGGCTGACATCTTCAAAAACATGCATCCAGCAGTATTTAATGCAGGCCTATACAGTTCCCCAAAGATACATACACAAGCTGGGATATGCATGCTAAGACTGTCAGCTTAACTAGGATATAGTTCTAAAGTTTTCATCTTTAGTTTTTTAGAAGAAACGTGTTCTAAAAAATGGGTACTATCAGATATCTTTTCATCTATTTATCCCTTTCATTTAAAAAAGGATAAACCTGAAAATACTATCAGGAACTACTGACATTTAAAGTTAAGTTTTAGTGTCACTTTCATCCCTGAACTGTGCTGTTTAGGTTACCACCTCAAGGAAAACTGCATAATTAATTAGTGCCAATACAAATTATTTCTGTACTTTGTGAAATGTTTTGCATGTAAAGGGTTGAGAAGATCACAAAAATTATTATCTCAAAGATAGAACAGGTCCATGCACAATTCATGCTCAGTGAGTAATTCTGACTTCAGTCAGTCAGGCAAAACATACCATACTCTAAGAAATTTTCAAATTAACAGCTTGTACCCAAGAGAATTTTGCTCAATACTTTGTTTAGAACAATTCAAGTCAGGCACTATAGATATGCTCCTCATTTCAAAGCCTGTCATTCCCCTAGCTGCCATTTCAAGGCAACTGGAGAAATCAGTTTCCCTCTGTCATAATTTCGGCTCCACCTCGTCTGACACTTTCACCGTTTGATACAAGGAAGCTCACCGTGATCAGAATAAGAAATAATATATTAAAAAATGAAATTACCAAATTAGAAACAGGTGATCTTTTCCTTTCTTTTTACCCTTCTCCTACTGTGAATATGCCAAGGCAACAATTGACCACATTTGAATAAACAGAAATCCAGCTTTGCTTCAAGTTAGAGAGCCATGACACTTTTCTGAGCTTTAACTGATAACTGCTATTACAGTATTTACAAAAATAACAATAAAGCAGCACTGAAGTAGTTTGCTTCAAAGACTACAAACATTTTACAGCATGATAATTTGAGTGACTGGTTTACCAGAGGCCCATTTCCAATTTCACTAACTTCACAGTCCACATGTAATTGCAGACACCTCATCTCCAAACTTCAGTTTCCTAAGAGACCACCGCAGCCAACTTTTGTTCCTTGACAATGTTATTCATTTCTTTATACAGTATCTTAGTCTTCACTTTGAACACTACTGAGTATGTAATAGACCAGTTTGCCTTGAAGGAGACACCTCTAATAGCTTGAAACGAAATAGCTGCAGGCAAAGTAGAGTTAAGAGGAAGAGGAGAGAGAAGAAAAAAACAACTGTTTTCAGCACCCCAGTTCACTTGGCTGCATCAAACACAAGCTATCATAACACTGCCAAAAAGGCAGTTAATAAATGAATGACACATTTACTTTTAGCTAACACGTAGAGATTCTCTCAGCAATCAGAACAAAGAACACCAAAATGCTAAGCACCGCTACGTATGCACCAAAAGCACTGGATGCTGAAACCGTTGGCTCTCCTTGACTTTCAGGATACTTACACTAAAGAGTGACAGTGCTGTCCAGATACCTCTGAGAAAAGCACAGCTGCAGGCTGGCTGGCTGTAGACTCAGTCACCACTGCTTCAGGTTACTAAAGAATCGTGTTTGGAGCAACCCCCAGGTGAATACATAGGTTCTGGAGTGCCGGACAACAGCTAACACACAGGGAGAAGTCACCTACCCGTCCAAAGCTACGCAACGCACTATTGCGACCAGGAGCTCCCGTGATACTTGTCAGGTCACAATGGCATGATCAGCTGTGAACAAACGTGTTGATTCCCTCAGTGGCAACTCTGGTTGCCTTCAAGGAAAAAACTCACCAGCAAAATGACCCAATCTACCATCAGAGCAGAACATAGAGCTCAGTGAAAGAACTTAATGTCAGCAGGCCACAAAGAAAAATTCTAGGTGTATAAATAATGCTGCTTAATAAAAATATTTGGAAAAAAATAAACTGTCTTAGCCTCTGGCAAATAGAAGAAGCTGTCACCAGTTTGTGTTTTTACTAGTGAAAGCTGATCCAGGCAAACTAAGGTAACGGGAACTAAAATTGGAGGAACAAGTGCAGGAAAAAAAAGTATCAAAGCAAGCACAGATACTGGGAGATTATTAAGCCTTTCCAACAGGCAGAAAAGCTCTGTTTTACTGACCAGGCTCTGCAAATCTGCAGGCCAGTAGCACACCGCTTTGGAAAGCATGGAAACAAACTGGTTACCCAATGAATTTTATTATGAATCTCCAGGGATTATAGATTTAAACTTTTTAAGAGCTCGTCTAAGAAGTTACACTGCAAACATTCAGATAGCATTCATTTAATCTCACTTTGTCCATTTTGGGTAACAGCACATTTTTTTGGTCCTTATTAAACACTACAATGTCAGACAATTTCACTGGCAGAGATGTTCTTCAGCATTTTATTTGCACGACTGAAGCAAATCAGACTAAAATAACACTTCCTACAGTCAACACTTGGTATAAAGAAATGTTTCAGATATACCATTTTGGAAAACAAAGAAAATTCAATAACTCTTGCTTAGCAGGAATGGGTTAGGAAAGAGCTCTGTATCAGGAAGACTTTATAGCTATATGAGAACAGAAATGAGCACTTTCGTTCATTACAAGACATTTGCATATTTGCAGTATTCATAAGACCAGAACACACATTAGTTATTCTGGGGTTACATTACTTAATACACAAAGCCAACATTAGAAGTGAACCAAAAGGTGCTTATTGCAACAGAACAAAACACTAGCATTGTTCATAGAATCATTTAGGTTGGAAAAGACCTTTAAGATCATCAAGTCCAACCATCAACCATGCCCACTAAACCATGTCATGAAGTGCCTTGTCTACATGCTTTTTGAATACCTCCAGGGATGGTGACTCAACCACTTCCCTGGGCAGCCTGTTCCAATGCCTGACAACCCTTTCAGTAAGAAATTTTTCCTAATATCCAATCTAATCTTGTCTCTGGTACAAGCAAAATCAACTGCTAAAGAACACTATCAATAATGTTACTACTACCACTTTTACAACTGGCTAATACTTCTGTTCTGAACAGCTGAATTTTGCAGTAATTTGAATCCTGTGTTAGTTCAAAATTGGGAAGAGTGAGGAATGTCAGATCTGTGAACAGTTAATTAACAATTCTTTTACTTCATTAAAATCTGAAAATACTCCAGATTCTTTTCTACCACTGTACCTTGTTTACTGCAGGTTCCCCAAAGCTTATGGTGAAGCATTCCCTCACTGAAAACTAATAAGCTACTAGCAATGGAAGTATATGATTGCTCTGTGTATCAAAGTGAGCAGTTACTGCTTTTAGAAGAGTTTGTCAGTCTTAGCCTCAATAAATTGGTGAAGTGGTAAAACATTTCCTACAGAATAAGTTCCTATAGAACAGATTAAATACTCAATACTCCAAGACTCAACTGTTTCATCAGGGTTTAGCTCTGCACTGAAACACAGCTATTAACAGTACACTGACTGTGATAAGTTCTTCAAAACCAGACAGAATTTTGCATTCTCAATTTTGAAGGG
This sequence comes from Pandion haliaetus, assembly GCA_013401275.1. Classification (NCBI taxonomy): domain Eukaryota; kingdom Metazoa; phylum Chordata; class Aves; order Accipitriformes; family Pandionidae; genus Pandion; species Pandion haliaetus. The sequence continues at coordinate 6,038 of VYZV01006718.1, read as the reverse complement.
CCAACTAAAAAGAAATCAGTGGCTGTGAATCTGTTTGCTGTATGCATCAATAAGCCTTTGTATCTTGAGGACTCTGAAGACTAAAAATCAAGGCACAGAACATTCTTAGCTCCCTCACCTATCTTAATTAAGATGGCAGTTCCTGATATTTACCTTTCCCTCCCCTGTTAAATTTTAATTAAAGTATTTACAGTATGAGGAATTACAACACTCATGTAGTTTTTGATAGTAGGGTTCCTGCAATAAAAAGAAGTTCCAAATGCCAGCAAGCCATCCACCCCCCAAATACCACATTAGTATGTGACATTTTGTTTTATGTTTTTATCTGTCCTGTTGAAAAAGCAAGGTAAGGGAAATTTACAAACACACTCCCCCCTCGATGCTGAACAGGAGATATAGATAGTTTACCTTTTTTTTCAGAATATAGGTAAGAAACGAATGGCCCTGAAATATTCTGAAGCATTTTTCCTTTAAATACTTATTGGATGGTTTTCATTACACAATTAGATTTTGCTCACAAATTAACATTGAGAAAATATGCAGACATAAAATTATGTTATGCGTTATTATTCCAGAGAGACATGCAGTAATATCTACAGTCCATTGCTAAAAAAAGTAGGATCAACTACAGTATTAAGTGTGAAAGACGTACAACATCTGCAGTTGTTGACAATGCTGTTATGCTTGGCAAAACTTGAATAGCATCTTATTTTTAAACATGGCACACTTTTGTTTTACTTGTAAACAGACTACTTTCCACACACACACAAAAAATTTGTTACGTACAGGACAACAGTAAGGACAAGCCATCTAAAGAAACAAACGATAAAATAGGGCTTTAAAACAGGGAAGATGAAAGAACCAAAAGAAGTTAAGTTTTGCTTTGTGCTTATAGAATCTTTATATTCAGAGGCACAACAGCAGGTGACATTTGGGACAAGCCATTAAAATAGAGTTACTTTCAAATCATGTGCTTGTCTGTTTTTGCAGCATTATGATAGTGGATTTCTCTCCTTATTTAAATCAGATACTAAGGTTTATATAGGTAACAGTTTGGGTATAACCAACAGTCTTTTATATGCATATCACAGTACTATCACCCCTAAAGCATTTCTAACATAGGATAAAATATGAGAGATTAGCAGAATAATCCCTATTAGAAACCCATCAGACACTATTAGTTAAATCATGCCCTATGGACAAAAATCAGAGTGTACCACACTTGCAGAACACCTGTCACTACATCAAGTTAACTTCTTCAAAGAAGTTAAATACACTGTGCCTTGTCTAGCCAGCCAACAGTGCTGGCTCCTTCTCCTATTTTTGTTGGGTATTACCAGAACCAGTAGATTCTGTGAGACACTTTATCAATTAAATTACTTTAATGGTCACTTACAACCAATTTCTTTGACAAAGAATGCAGATCTGCAGTCCTTCCTTTCGCAGGGACAGTAAAGGGGACTTTACCTACACAAATTATATTTACCAAAACTTTTTGCTGGAAGCAATGATTTAGTAGCTTAGGTTTTCCCTCTGCAAGACTCCTATAACCTGCTACTATTATCAACCACTGCTAACAAAAACATTAAGCCAGTGTTCACCAGCAAGACACTGAAGCATGCCAATTTTCTCCTGTGAGGCTTGGCTGCACACAGATGAAGAATCACAGCTCCATGAGAGATTCTCTTCCTTTCTCTTTTTCAACCTTTTGCTCCCAGATGCATGTAAGAACAACACTGCTCAGATGGACGTGGTTAGGAATAATCAAAAGTTTTGAACTAGCACATTTGCAGACAAACGACATTTTAACCCCTGAAAAAGATGGCAATAATGTTACTGGCCTGCTATACCAAGGCCTACTGCCAAGGGTGACACCTGTATTCAGAATTCAACTTGTGCCAATAGCCAACATATTTGCTTTATTAAGCTGAAAAATAAAAATAAACATAATAATAATTTTAAAAAAGTAAACCAAACCAAAACAAACATACCATCTTAACGTGAGCTCTCCCAATGTCTAATCTACTTAATTCAGTTTTTGGTAAATATATATATAGGAATGTGCACAACTAGCCTTTATTCTACTTTATATATAAATATGCAATTTTAATTTTTAAAATTTAAATTAATTTAAATAATTTTGGATAAGGTTTGCATTTCAGATTACAAAACACCTCACTTTGTTTAAAGATAAAAAAGCACTTCAGTGCAACACTCCAGACAACCTGGCATGCTCCAGCTCTGCATATCTAGAACTGCAGTTGTTAAAACTACAGGTTGTTTGCTGTTGTAGAATAAAGAAGTTCTTTATGTTCATTACAGAATGATTGCAACATCTCTTTACTGACACTACCTGACAGATGTGCCAGTTGGCCTGATGTTCTTGTTACAAAGGCGTCTATGTGAATTATATACGTAAAGACAAGAAGTGAGATGCCACTGAGTTACAGTTTACCCATGTCCTGAAAAAGGGCAAAGACTTCACTAGCTACGATGCTGCTGGAAGCTGATCAGTTTTGGAAACCAAGCTAAGCTACATGTTTTCCAAGTACTGGTTCGAGGAAGTATTACGCCTAACTGCCCTGTTGCGATGCATGCAAGAATGGTGAGGAGCCATTTGTGAAAAGCTGTGCTGCTTCACTGCTCAAGCTCATTTTTCAGCCTTTTGTCCCTGTTGCTTGATTTCACTTTAAGAAAAAACAGGAAACCATATAAAAGAAATAACCCAGCTATGGAAAAGTAGATCTGTTTTTAAGATTCAGCTAAAGTCAAAAAAGCTTAAAAGCGCTATGTTCTGTGGTATCAACTGTCCTTTACATGCAGTTAGCAGAATCAATTTTGTTCAAAGGTAAAATGTATACTCTGTACCAGCATTTCTTTCAAGAAATACTAGGTATCAGGAAAATCTGACAGCAGTCAAAAAAGCTTTGCTCATTTAATGCATTTTCTACACAGTGTGATAAGCAGGTTTTCAGCACAAATGTATACCGTGTATACACATAAATAGCATTACCAGTTTTTACACAGTTATTAGGCAGGGGCAATCTCATGGGAATTATGCATCTCCCGTGGACATCCATAGAGTTGGGGTTGTTCAGCCTGGAGAAAAGGCTGCTCCGGGGAGACCTTTATAGCAGCCTTCCAGTACTTAAAGGGGGCCTACAGGAAAGATGGGGAGGGACTCTTATTTAAAAGGGACTGTAGGGATAGGACAAGGGGTGATGGCTTTAAACTGAAAGAGGGTAGGTTTAGATTAGATATAAAGAAGAAATTCTTCACTGTGAGGGTGGTGAGGCAACCCAACTGGAGGTTGCCCAGAGAGGTTGTGGATGCCCCATCCCTGGAAGTGTTCAAGGATCCCTGGAAGTGTTCAAGGCCAGCTTGGATGGGGCTTTGAGCAACCTGATCTAGTGGAAGGTGTCCCTGCCCATGGCAGGTGGATTGGAACTAGATCTTCAAGGTCCCTTCCAACCCAAACCATTCTATGATGACACTCATCTGCTCTTCTGAAAAGAAGCCAACCAGTAACTTTTCAGTAACAGATATTTCAGGCATTCCCTTAAAGAAAAATACCAAAAGAACCTCAGCTTAGAAACATCTACGTCCTTGACAAATCCCCTTAAGAAGGAGAGCAGCACTGCAAGTCTGGGGAGTTCTGCATTGTCATTGCCTCTTTGCATTCACTCTTCAATATACAACTGAAAAAAGTACTAAATGTTTGTGCCAGTCAGGGAAAATTTGTTAGCAGTAACAACAAGAATCCCAAACAGGATCTCTTTTGGGATGTGACCACACTCAATTCGCGTATCTGCTACTCTATGCTGATATGGATCACCTAAACTGCAGGTATGTCTCTTTCAATTGTCTGTTCTTCTGAAAGCCTTTCGAGGTATAATCCATGATTTATTTGGAAAAATCAAGAACTGGGCAATGAATTACTTGTTAGGTACTGGAATTCTTTCTGTGGGAAAGGAAACGATGGAAAGCCATGTCATTCATTCTTGCAACCAGTCCGTCACAATCAGTATCTGAAATTTCCTATCAGTATCTAGAGATGAAGTTTGCTTGATTAGTGCAACCAAGAGTGATTTACTGGCTTTTCTGGAAGCAATGTAATTCCAAAACCACGAAACTGAGGTTCTACTTCTCAACAATATTTGTATTTGCAATATGCATAGAAGGTCTGACTGCAGTATATACAAACACAGGAATTTCAATCAGGCTTGTGAAGGATCCTGCAACAATACCTCAACCTGCATAACTTTCCAGCTCTATTTAGGTTAAGTTTCAGGAAACTACATAGTCCACACTAAATCCCATTCCTACTTTTTCCCCACAGATGCTTACAGTTACTGCAGTGAAGATGTGATGTGAGTATAAGGTGACTGTTGAAGATGGATTTTGACAGTTTTTCTTCCATTAAGATAGTGCCTGGACTTGTTGGAGGTGTCTGTACAGGTGCTAGAAACACAGACTCCCCCTGTCTTTTAACATGCATGCATCAGATCACACTGGATTGGGACGTGCTTACCACAAAATGATTCTTAGGCTGAATAAAACTGAGTGACACTCCTGAAAGTAAAATTATCCCTTCTTAAGCTAGGACAAGCACTATACTGGCAGAAAGAGAGAGTGCCTCAGTGAAAAAGCTGGAACAAGGGGTATAGAAAAAAGAAAGAACAGAAACCAAGTAGGAAAATAGCCTATTGTCCTCTGTGGATGAAGTTAAGCAATTAGGAACTTAAATGGAAAATACACAACGTAAATGGGAAAGTGACTCATTAGAACGTAGGTCTGCTGCCAAAACCTGCAGATGGAGAGAAAAGCTTCAGGATAGTGCTACGATGCATGAAGAAATCAATACTTGAAGGATCTTCCTATACAATAAATTCAAATTCCTCATTTAGGCTTTTAAAATTGGTAGTTATTTTATTGAAATCAGAAAGGGTTTATGTGAAACACATTATTTCTTAGCTATTTTAAACAACATTTTCTGTTTATTAGTAGGAAAAAAGCAAATGTGTGGCTTTGATCAATAAAGGTTTTTACAGTTTTGGTTTGTATTTCATCGCTGAAGTTTCATTACTAAAGTCTTTTGGCCCAAGATTCTTCTTTAACCTTGCCTACTCAAAAATTCTACGTCTTAAAATTGGCTTCTAGAGGCTCTGCCCAGACAGGTATTTTTATTATAACTACCCATCAACAGACTGACTAGCAATGGTTCTGTTTGCTGCAGAAGACAATGGCAACTAAATGAATAGCAGTCACTTCTGCGTGATAAATCCTCTTTTTCCTCTTTGTGATAAATTCTAGTAATCCAAAGTATGGCTATGAGAAAATGGCCAAACAGACATATGGCAAGGGAACTTACTAGCAATGTTATTGTGTTCCTAAAACCTAATAATAAGTCATCATCAATATCCAGGTTACATTTAGATTTGGCCTAAGAGTGCAGTATCATGATGAGTTACTCCAAACAGCTTCTGAAAGCCCTCAAATTGACATTACCCTAGTATTATCTATTGTGGTTGACCATCCAAACAGTGAAAATGGGTGCAAATGGACAAGAGAATTACAAGGCACAAAAAAGATGGAAAGAAGTCTGCCTCTGCCACATGACTATTTCCTAGTTTTCTAGAAGCAGCAGAGGATTTGAATTTCTAACACAACTGTCAAAAATTGTTCATCGAAAGAAGAGCAGGAATACTACCACTCCAAACTGATTTGCTACAAAAAGTACTTGCTTCTCCAAAATAAAGAGATTCTGCTGAATGAACCCAATGGATTAGGTCATTTCATGATCAAGTAGGCACAGGCAGTGTGCCTACTTCCAGTTCTCTGGAAGACAGCTAGCAGAGTAATTAGCCCCCTCAATTATTTCACTGTGAGTTTTTTTTGTTTTGACTCTTCATTGACTATGCCTAGTGAATAACATGCATACATGTATTTATTTGAATTTTGTGCCACTATCTGTAAACTTAGTTTTATTTTTAAAATCGTATCCTTATAATAAAACAAAACCTTTTATAACTCCCATA
>VYZV01006717.1:0-16998 GCA_013401275.1 Pandion haliaetus | reverse complement strand
GGCGATCCTGTAAGGCATGTGCTTAGAGAATGTGAATTTCAGGTCTCTAGGACTGTGTTTTGCAGTTTCTTTTACTGTTATCATTAATTTTGCTTGACTTTGATACTGTGGAATCACTGAAGCTGACATCAAAGCCATCTTTCTTGTCCCCTCAGGAGACTGTACCAAAAAACAGGGAATCATACTAGAAGGGAATAAGCAAAGGATCAGTGATATATTCCCTGAGACAGTGGAAATATTCTAAATAAATATGAGTCTAAAGGGAAATATAGGCAATTAAATGAGTGAATTATGCATTTGAACATACACTTTTCTTCACTAAAATAAATATGCTGTTGATAATTTTCAAGTGCAATTAAAATTTTATATCTATGGTATTTTAGACCACCTATTCACAGACACTCCTGGTGAAAGTATTCTCCCTTTGTACTTATCACTGCAGTTCTATAAGTAGTTCTTCAGTCTGTGCTGCTATTTTTCCTTTTAACTTATAGAAAGTTACTGTGGAAGTTCCATTTTAACAGGAGATTTGACATTTGATGTTTACTTTTAATGTCTTTTTGAATGAACCTTGAAAATTTCAGAATTTTCCAGAAAATGAATTTGAAATGAAAATCATCTTGAACAGCTAATGTTTCATTTTAATTTGACATTTATCATATCATAATATATACCAACTAAAAGTCAAAATTCAGGGACATTCAAAGACCTAATATCAACTCATTTTGGTTCATTATTGGTGCAGGTATGCAAGATTTTAGGTTGGCTGAATGTTGAAATATGCGCTGATCGTATTGGAGTGCACATATAAGAGAAAAAGGGCTGATCTGTTCTTACACTCTTATACATATACTAATAACCACAGCCAAAGATGGGACACTGAGGTAGTTTAATTCAGCATTTTTACTTTTTAGCTTTGTTCCAGTTCCATTTAGCTTGCAAAAGCTATTCAAAAGGTACTGCAGAGCTACTGAATCACGGGCTGTGAAAATTTATTTGGCAGTCAATAATGTAACGGCAGAATGATAGTAAGATATTATAAGGTATAGTTTTGCTTCTGTGAGATGGCAGGGGAGCACTGCAAACATGGAGAAGATCAGCAGAAAGATAATAAATTAAGACATTTGTGCATATTACAGCTGCTAAACAAGGGCCAGGGATAGAATTAAACAAGAAAAATATTTGTGTTCACAGATAATTATTTTTAAGATCTGTGGAAAAGGGCCATTGTCATTTCTGGTCTATTTTATCTGTGATTTCTGTGATTAAAAAAAAAGAAAAAAGGGAGAGTTATATAATACAATAGGACCTTTTTTCTTTTAATATGAAATCTAATTTCTGCCAGTGATTATCACTACCTACACTAGTAGAAGTTGCTTCTCTCTCCTTCTTCAGAGGGATTCTTGGAGTTCATATAACTACGTGTGTCCTAAGGGAATGATCTGAATTAGTTCTATGAATGACATGAAAATAAATATATCTAACATTTGATTACCCTTCCTGCTATGTATTTAGTCTAAGTTTAATTAGGTAATTCCTGGGTATCTTTTTAAAATTATTTTTTATATACTGGAGAAAAAAATATATATCTTTCAACATCTTTTCTGTGTTGGAACGCACTTCTGAACAGCAAAATTTTTATTTATGGTACCTGATAATTCTTCAGTGTCCTTGACATACCTATGTAGTGTCAGAACAGCAGAAACATGTTTCTTCAGTTCAAAGAAACGAATACATTTCCAGAAGAGCTCTCTAAATGGTATAGAAGGTTTTACTGCTTGCTAGCATGTTTAAGGTTCATCAATGACATATTATGCCTTTAGGAATGCAATAATATTGCCCTTAGATTGTTTTTGAACCAGCCTAAGTCTTCTCTTTCTCACATCTCTTTATAGTTTCAAGGATTAGGGCTATGTTAAATTATTTAGATGCAGTACTCATCAAAGAGGTAGCTGAGATTTTTACATAGTTATTCAGGCAACTACCTGACAAAGACAATTTGTGGACAGCATTCAGTTTTAATTCATTGTCAGCTGAGTGTTACCGTTTAAAGTCAAATGTTAGGATAATGCGTCAGGAAAAAAAGAAAAAAATAATCTTGTTCTAAATGAATGAAATACTGAAAAAGAGGAAGAGAAAGCCTAGACACATATTGGCATCAATTTCAGTTCTTCATTGGTGTTTAACTTGATTATCTATTTAATTCATACTTGGGAATCACAAATAGTATTAAAATAACCACTGCCTTACCTCTCCTCTCATTTGCTACCAATAATTACAACTCACTGAGTATGGAAACACATATGCTAAATAAAACTTGTTGCAACTATTAATTGTAATATTGGGAAGGTTTGAAAAAAATTTTGAGATCTACATGCCTTTATTTGTGTGCACAACTCTTCTTGTTTACAGAATACACTTGTTTCTTTGAAAACATGGCTATATTACCAATACAAATGAAGGTACACACCTTCATGTGCTTTTAAATTCTGCATGTGAAAGTATTTTAAGTGTTGCAACTGGGTTGTTCTCACTTGAAAGACACTTTCTACTCTAGAAAATGTCTCTAGAGTTACTACAATATATTATGGCAACTAAGTTAACCACCATATTGTAATTAAATTGATAGGGAGATGCTTAGATCGATTAAATACAGTGCATTATAGATACCAAGCTTGTAGTAGTTTATTTTCCACAGCAGTTTTGTTACAGGTTCACAAATGTCTGCTTGCTTTTTTCTTGACACCTTAGTTATGAACAGATCTCCTAGGAAGCTTAAGCATTAGAATTTCCTAAATTCTGTTCCCACTTTTCAAAGGTTGAAGTTACAGACTAAAGAAAAATCATTCCTTCAGAAAGGCTTTCACTGGAAAATACTGTATTACCATCTTGGGAGGCCTGGAGGCAGAGTGGGAAAGAATTTTATTTCCAGTAGGAAGCTTGAGACAGACTGCTCTTTTCTGCCTCTCAGCGAAGTTCAATGTAAAGAGTGAGTTTTCTAGCCCTTCCTTCTATTTTGAGTCCCTTACTCTCTCATAGAATTCTGAAATAATACCAAGGGATTGGAAATAAAGACCAAGGTGTCTTAGTCCTGCAGTGAGTTCTCTGCCCTTTAACCTACTCAAAGGAGCATCCCTTCTGCTTGTTTTGGTTTTGGCATCATTAATTTTAAATTCCTGCCTGCACCCTAGCCCACTCCAGCCAAGGATACCCAATGTAGGCTCACTCCTCTAGGTACTCTGGTTTTGGGCTTCCTTCCATCACAGTTCAAATGGAAGCTACAACTCCCCTGTCCTTGATAAACACTCCACTTGCAAGATCCTTATGAAAAAGGTGGAGCCATGGACTCCCAAAGCACTTTTCAAAATAAAATTATGATAGGATATCCCTTCTCCTCAGCAAAATATTACAAAACAGTTACTGTAGGCAGAGAAGGCAAATTCTCAGTCCCAGGCTAAGTAAGGAAGTAAAGGGGAAGTTGGTACATGGAAAAAGCAGGCAGCCACAGAGATAAGGCGTGCATTATCCCAGTGGGCTGTACAGGGATCTTACACACAATGACATCCAACCTGTGACTACTAAATGGTCTTGCACAGGACCAATGCTCAGCCAGCTGGATAGATATTTTAAGTATGAGGATGAGCAACGTTTTAGGCAACTACGGAAATTTTTGGGAAAAAAAAAATGTAAGTGACATACCAAATAAAAAAACCCTTTATCACTCACATGAGTTTCTTTTTCAGGATCTTTTGCATACCACTATTAATGCTCTGCAGTTGTAGAACACTAATCGCTATGGAGAGAGAAAAGGGAGAAGAAAATACAAACATGGACATCAGGGGGCACTGGTAAAAGTGAAGCAAGATTTTAGCGTTCATCTTAAAGGTTTATCAAGCAGAAAAAAGCTGAAGCTTTTTTTTTTTTTTTTTATAGACTCTTCCCTTTTTTCCTTTCCCTTTCTTCAGGGAAGCTATTAGTTTCTCTAATACAGCTAAGCAAATGTAAGAAATGCTGTAGATCAACTAAAATTAATTCTAGAGCAGTGCTATGGGTTTGTGTGGCACAGGTTTGGGGGGTTTTTTTTTGGTAGCGGGGGAGGGGGCTGCAGAGGTGGCTCCTTTAATAAGCTGCTGGAAGCTTTCCTGGCGCCAAAGATTCAGACCCAACTCTGGCCCAGGCTGAGCCCATCAGTGACGGTGGGAGCGTCTCTGGGAGAACAGATTGAAGAAGGGGAACCTGCAGTGGGGAGTGGGATTGGAATGTGAGAGGAACCTCTCTGCAGGTACTGAGGTCAGTGAAAAAGGAGGGGGAGGAGGGCACCTGAGGAGGCTGATGGCCCTGCAGCCCGTGAGGAGACGGCAGGCTGTCCCCCTGCAGCCCAGGGAGGGGAACGGTGGAGCGGAGGCCCCGAAGATGGCTGTAACTCCACGGGAAAGCCCGCACTGGAGCAGTGTGTGACTGGAGAGCAGCCCATGGAAAGGACCCGCGCCAGGGAAGTTTGTGAGGAACTGCAGCCCGTGGAAAGGAACCACGCTGGAGAAGTTGGTGAAGGACTGTCTCCCGTGGGAGGGACCCCACGGTGGAGCAGGGAATGCGTGAGGAGTCCTCCCCCGAGGAGGAAGGAGTGGCAGAGACAAGGTGTGGCGAGCTGACCCAAAAACCCCATCCCCTGTTCCCCTGTGCCGCCGGCGGGAGGAGGGAGAGAGAACTGGGAATGGAGCTGAGCCGGGAAGGCGGGACGAGTGGGGGGAAGGTGTTCTGAGGTTGGGTTTTCCTTCCTAATATCCTTGTTTTGATTTCATTGGTATTAAATGAAATTAATTTTGTTTCTTCCCCGAGTTGAGCCTGTCTTTTGCCCGTGACCATAAGTGGGGAGTGATCCTTCCCAGTCCTTATCTCAACCCATGAGCCTGCCTTTGGATTTTCTCCTCATTGCACCTTGACCAGGGGAGGGGGCAGGAGGAGTGAGCGAGCGGCTTCGTGGTGCTTTTTGTTACTGGCTGGGCTGAAACCGAAACCACGACAAGGAGGAATAAACAAAAACATTACAATGGACTGTATTCAATGCATTCCACATGTAAATACCATGACAAATATGTACATTCTATTACTTTTCATTTACACTATCACTTAAGAAATTGTTGCAGTAGCAAGAAACAACTACACTTTATTATAAAAAAACTTCCATCTAGACCAGATATAGACCTATAATTTTAATTGTCAAGAAATTGCAGTTTAAAACTACAAAAGAAAAAAAGGCAGATGTTAAAAAATGTTCTAAATTCTACAATGCTAGAACAGCTTTCTTCTTAGTTCATCTTGCTTCTGGATTGTTACTGAAGTGAGTTACAAATCAACTGAGAATATAAGCTTTTGCAATGCACTTCTTTATCTACCTTGATGCTAAGACCTTTTTCTACAAGGCCTTTAAAGCCTTTACTGCTTTGGTTTGGGACAACAAACAGCTTTCAATTTGAAGGAAAATAAGTTCTCCAAGCCCTTATTTTGTCTCTCCCTAGTAGTCTACTGGCTGGAGGTCTTTGCATTTGTTGTCCTCTAGAGACGTAGATTTAAAGTGAAAAAGTTGACATTTAACTGAAATAAAAACTGATATCAACTTTTAGATGAATAAGTAATGACAGATATAATATTAATAGTGTTTATCCATGTTTCTGATTTTGTCTTCCTCATGCATTGTTAAATAAAAAAGAGGGGGAAAAAAAGGAAAAAAGCTAGACATGGAACTGATGTATGTGAGTTTTGCAGTTGCAATAGTTTACAAGCAAGCTGTTTTATTGCAGCAACCCATATTGAAGTACCTTCTCAGAATGGCTTATTAGTTTTGGTTGTTCTTTGGTGTGCAAAGTGGGCCTGACAAATCTCCTTTACCTGGATTTAATCTGAAGGGAGAAAGACTTGGTAGGATCTATGATCATTCACCTAAAGCAAACAGATTTCAAACAGCAGGAATAATGTTTGGCCCTGACCTTTATTCTGCAGGAAGGAGATTGTACTGTACCAGTAGTCCTTTATATTGCATCACTATGCCCCAACCCACATTTTATTTAAATAAGATAATTAGTCTAAATCTATCAGTCATTGGAAAACAGCAATTGACTTCTTCGTAAACACTTGCTTCTGTGATGTGGGAATCCAGGTAATCCTGATTGTAGGATGAGACCTTTTGACCTTTTTAAAACTAAGCATACTTGTCCCAGGCTACGTTCTGATCTTGATTATGCTTCTACAAGCACAGAAGTAGCTTCATACGAGCTTGTAATTTATAATGCCGTAACTGTGACACAGTCTCCTTCAGTGTCCTTTTTCATGTGTGTTTATCAACACCCTTGTTAGTGTCAATTGTGTTTTCCTTGTTCCCTGTCTCATTCTCTTTTTTCTGATAGTCTAGTTTTGACTCCTGATCCCTTGGCTCAGATCCCATCTCTATTAAGCCTTGTCCAGTTGAGTGCAACATACTTGTATCTCTTTCTGGCAGACATTCAAATGCCTCATTAGTTTTCTAAAGATGTATTCAGCTCCCACTAAAAGACTTTTATACCTTATAGTCATGGCACTTTGTGATCTGGGTATGGCTTCCTTCTCATCTGTACATTATATTTTAGTTCCTTGACGAATGTTTACTTCCAGAAATGGTATTTTATCCCATTATTAAAATAATCTATGAAGTTTTTTTATAATATGAGGCTCTTTTGTTGGGCTGCTCTTTACTGGGGTAATGATTTTGCATTTGATTAACAGCTTGGCAGGAGAAAATAGACATTTTAGCTCCTGTATATGGAAAACCTTTAAAAACAAATATGGAGGAAGGCAGTGATACTGCTGGTTTGTGGAACACACTTTTTTTACTTCTGCTTTTAAAGATTATCAAATTTTAAAATATTTTTACTACGCTTGCCACTTTGCAGTGTCCTATTTCTCACCTATATGACTGTTTAAAGTGGTTATTCTCGTGATTTCTTTTCACTGCCATTGCTTCTAGAAGTGCTTGTTGTATCTTCAGGTTCCTTCTCTGCTTTCCTGCTGGCATTTTGACAGGAAATTGGATAACCAGCTGTTGCATTTATAGCAAACAATGAAATTTACCATGGCCACATGTCATATCACTGATAGAAAGAAGAAAGAAGACAGGTCTTGCTTTCCTAATGTTAGCCAGGGTCAAAACTACAAATACAATTATACTTCTGGCACATACCAGGAAACTTCATCATTGATCCCAATAAGCTTGCATCCAGGAAAACGTGAAAGACGCTCCCTCTGCTCCATTCCACCCTGCAGTTCTGTTCATGGCACAATTATTTTATATAATGTTGTAGTTCCACTCTTTGATACTCCTTTTGATTGTATGATAACAAGTCTCTGTTTTCTAAACATCCCTGAAGTACACTAGCTTTCACTTCATTTTTCATAGATGTAAGTGTTATGGCTTTGTCTGCTGTTAGTAAAACTCCTGTCAGGCCTGGCTTGTCCCCACATGAGCAACACTGCTTTTAAGCAGTGCTATCATACTATGGATCCAAGGCTGAACCTGTTAGTTTTTTTCTGCAACAGGTTTCTTTTCTTTTTTTATACATACCATATAATTTTCACCAAACTCATGAAAGTAAAAAATTTTTCAGTATTGTATAACTGGGTATGATAGTTTTCCAGATTCAGCATTAAAAATACTTGCAATTTGCTGTGATCATGATGTTCAGCAAAAAACGGGTGTATCAGAAAAGTTTCTGTGCTCAATTTTTGTACTGGGTCTGGCTGGGACAGAGTTAACTCTCTTCACAGCAGCCCATATGGTGCTGTGCTTCGCATTTGCGGCAAAACAGGTGTTGGTAACACAGCAGTGTTTTGGCTCTTGCTGAACAGTGTTTGCACAGGTCAGGCCTTCTCTCTTTCCCCCTGCCACAAGAGAGTAGGCTGGGGGTGGGCAAGTGGTTGGGAGGCGACGCAGCCGGGACAGCTGACCCCAGCTGACCAAAGAGATATTCCAGTCCATGTGACATTGTGCTCAGCAATATAAGCTCAAGGAAAGGAGGAGGAAGGGGGGACATGAATGGTTATGGTATTTGTCTGCCCAAGCAATGGTTCACTACACATGCTGAGGCCCTGCTTCCCAGGGAGTAGCTGGACATCCACAGTAAATACTCTTTTTGTTTTGCTTGTGTGTGCAGCTTTTGCTTTCCCTGTTAAACTATCTTTAGCTCAACCCACAAGTCTTCTCTTCCTTCTGTTTTCTCCCCATTCTGTGGAAGAGGGGAGTGATCAAGATGCAGGGTGGGTCTTGAAATTGCTGTAGAAATATGAAGAGGTATTTCCAAGACTTTTTCTAGAAGAATTACTAATATTTTGTTATCCCTATTTTTTCTCTCTGATGCTAGAAACAAACTGTTCCTAATAAAGATGCAGTTCAGCTTTCATGCTCTCTGGATAAATTGTTGTTTTGCACTGGGTTGGGAGGAGGGGTGAGGTGAGAGAGAGATGGTGCAGGGTTCTTTCTGGATCTCAGTAAGAAAGGCCTGACAACAAATGGCTTAATAGTGGCGGGGGCCGAAAACACTTGGGAGGTGCTTTCTTACCGTTATGTGGATTAGTGGATTGTAGGAAGCAGCAGGGGTACACATGAAGCCAAAGTACCTACATCTCCCACAGGAGTATGCAATCAGGGAACTTGCACTCACAGGCGAGGGGATGAACTGGTAACTCACCTGGCCATTTGGGGAGCTATGCCCATAACCCTGTGTGTGAGTGGGGAGAGGAATTGGAACTTTGGGCTGTTTATTACACTTTGTGAATGGCTAGTATCATGGTTTATGTGCTGCATTATTGATATTGATCCTGATATATAATTCACTCATTGCTGGTTAATAACACCATTAAGAAATCAATGAACCACTTTGACTGTGATTTGGTTTAAACTACATGAACTGCGCAGTTTTTTGCTATGGCAGTTCACTACAGAAAGCTCTCAGATTTGGGTACAAAGTCTTCATGAGTACCATTTCTTTGTTTTATTCTACTTTTCACATATTGGATTTTGGTTAGTTCTTCTCTTTAGCATTTCTTCCAGTTCTGTATTGCATGCTCAAATATCTTGAACCAAACTATCCAATCAGACATTATTCAAATATAAAATGTATACGCTATGTAAGTAAATATACAATAAACAAACCCTCATGTATTAGCCATCCTTTTCAAGGAAGACAAGGGTGTGACATTTTGTCAGCTGCTTTCTACTAACCCTATAGGATTTGTTTTACTGAAGCTGGTGCTTAGTAACAATGGCAAGTACTTCTCTTTCTGCCACTGTGCACAAGGTGCTAGTTTAATGATGCTTAATGCCTCCAATGCCCCAGAGGAGACAGAGTTTTCCTATTTAGCAGTCTGTTTAATTCTGTCATAATCAAGATGTTAAAATTACTATCTATGCTGTACAAAATAATGCAGAGGATGAGGTCAGCTGACTTAAGTATGAGAAGGGGGTTTAGCAGTTAGCTAACAGTCACTGAAAAAATCTCGCTTCATTTCATGGATATATGCATGGTAGAAATTTATGCACACTTTGAGAACTACTCATTAAACTAAAGAATAAAAAAAAAAGTAAGAAAAAAGGGGATGTAATAAGGAGAGAATTAAAATGTCGTGGTTTAACCCCAGGCAGCAACTAAGCACCACGCAGCCGCTCACCCACTTCCCAGTGGGATGGGGAAAAAGAACTAAAACTCGTGGGTTGAGATAAGAACGGTTTAATAGAACAGAAAAGAAGAAACTAATAATGATAATAATAACACTAATGAAATGACAACAGTAATAATAAAAGGACTGGAATATACAAGTGATGCATGATGCAATTGCTCACCACCCACTGACCAACGCACCCGGAAGTCCCTGAGCAGCGATGCCCCCGCCAGTTCCTAATACGTCATATGGTATGGAATACCCTATTGGTCACTTTGGGTCAGCTGCCCTGACTGTGTTCCCTCCCAGCTTCTTGTGCCCCTGCAGCTTTCTTGCTGGCTGGGCATCAGAGGCCCAAAACCTTGACTTTAGACTGAACATTACCTAGCAACAACTGAAAACATCAGTGTGTTATCAACATTCTTCTCATACCTAGCTCAAAAACATACCACTATACCAGCTACTAGGAAGACAATTAACTCTTTCCCAGCTGAAACCAGGACAAACAAGTATCACATCTATGTAGAATCCACTACTGGAGGTGGCAATATCAGCTGTGTTACCACTTATGGCTGGGTCTGCTCAGTGCAGCCGTGAGCCAGCCCAATGCTGCCAGACGAGATCCTGATGTTGCAGGAGAGGGTGAGAGTAGTGGTCACAGTGGTGGAGTTTTTCTTTCCACTTTGGTTATCTCCAGTGTTTTAGTTTTCCTTTGCATCTCTCTTTGAAGGAACCAAAAGAGATTAAGGACTTGAATCTTGTCATTATTTTATCCCTTATTTAGGCCTCCTTCTCTATGGATTTGTTTTGGTCTATTGATTTCAAATTCTATTCTCCCTTGCTAGTAACAGATGACCATAATGTAGTCCTTTGTGGTGCGAGTGCATTTTTTTGTATGAAAGAATCCAAACTTTCAGTCCTTCATTTCAGAAATGAGTCTATACAAAAGGATGAAATTTGCCAAAGTCTTAAATGTCCAGGCCATGATTCAAATGGTTCCTAAGCAACTTACACATATTTCAAAATGTTACCCACAGTAATTAAGTTAGAAGGGATCTGGCATATACCAAGCATATTTGTCTGACACTATTTTAATTGGTTAAGAGTAATGGACACAATCCTGTATTAAAAAAGTGAAGTTTGAGTAATGGAATAGAGGGCAATGTATAAAAAATATTGCTACATGGTGATGAATGGCTTAATGACTTTCTTTTGTATTTACAATTTTTATTGATTTTGCTTATGTGGTTTTCTTTTTCTCTTCTGTGATTGAATCATACTCAAAAAAGATCCAGCCATTAATATTTTTCATGACCTAGCTCTTCTGTCTGACTGTTAGGTGATGTATGAGTACATTTATCTAAGTAAAGAAAATAATTGCAGTGCAGTTGTTCTTTAATGTTCCAAACATCTTGTGAACTGGATAACGCCAGCTGACAAAAATGCCCACATCTGTAAAGTTAGATCTGCCTGCTAGCTTGGTATTTTGTAAAATTTGATGTAATTTCTCCTACTTTTCTCTCTTAGTCATCTAATATGATATTTGCAAATGGCTAAATGACTTTGAAGTAATTAAAATGTAAATTAAGAGAAATACAATCTCTGATGGGGAGAACCAGAGGGCTACTGGGTAAGTGTGGGTTTTTTTCTTTAGAGCTGTAATTTTTAAGAACTTGCATAAGTCAGCTTTTCTGGACAGAATAAGTTTTGCGATTAGCATGGGTGGCACTAAACACATCAAGGTAATAGAAGTCAGTGAGGGAAATAAATACAGGAAGTTCTTTCATTTATAATCCAGATGTATCAACTTCTGCATTAAAATGATAATTTACATAATCTGCAGTTTGGTAATTTCATGTTTTAAGTGAGTTATATTTCAATTAGTCTGAAATCAGTCTACCAAACTAACAAAATTTGTGCCCAGTTGAAAAGCGATTACAGAATAGCTATAGTGCATTGCTTATCTCTTTAAAAATGATTACATATAAGGACACATACAAATGAATATTAAAATGACTATCAAGATGCCTGCCTGCACCTCTAAACGCCTTAAAATGCTTAGAAGCTTTCAGGCTATGCCCATATGAGAAAGTATAGTGGCACAAAAGGATTGGATCTGTAGGGTGCAATGGTTGGCATTAAGGAGCTGATGCTTGCAATTTATCTGTCTTGAGAGGGCTTACTAAGGACCAGGTATAGTGTGGTTCAGTGGGCCTCCTCGCATTAGCAAGCTGGGTGCAGGAACCATGACTCTAGGTTGCATCTTCTGGCAAAGCAGAGATGATCAGGAGTTTCACTGCAAAACCATGCTGAGATCTGAGCTAGAGCTCTCCTGCAGCAGCACCCTTGAGATCTCAATAACCCCCTGAGTACATGAGCACTTTACTAGCCATTTACCCAAGTTTCTAGGGCCTAGAGACCCTTTGTTCAGGCTTTCCCTAGCAGATATTTCTCAAGCTATATAGCGAAAGCCACATGTACCGCTGGGGAACAAAGATGCTGGCCATCTCTGAAGGCCTCACAGACCCTGTCAGATACCATTCAGAAATATGAAGGATCTTATCAAGCATAAAAGACTCTGCTCTCCTGATATGCTTTTGCAAAATCTGCCTTATTTTATAGCTATTATTGGGAGTTTGGGGAGTGATGGCATTGAAAATACTGCCAAGTTTTTAATTGTGTTCCTTCTAATGTTCTGTCTTGGGCTATGCAAAACTCCCAGGAGTCAGCCATATTTTAGAAAAGGTTGGCTGGCGTATGCTTGCTATTAAGTACAAGTGGATGCTAGTAGAATTACCTATATATCTGTTAGATGTGTTTAAGGACCTTTGTAATTTGAAAATTCATGGGGTTTAGAATAATTTTTATGGAAATAAAATATAGTGACACCTGATTTTATTGGTATTTGCAAGAGTTTTTCAAAATTAATGCTTTCAAATATGCCTTAACTGTGCTAATATAAAAGTTAAACTTTCCATATGATTAATATGACATTTTTAGCAATCAAATAACTGCTCTGTTTCTGATTAGACTATAATTTAGATATTTACATATGTCCTTTCTTGTCTGAGAATTACAGAATTTATGTTTGGATAGCTAATCTACACAGTTCAAATTAATGACTATTATTAAAAAATGAGAGAGGATGACTGCAACATTGCATAATTTGTTTTTTTCTCATCAAAGCAATACATAAATGAATTATTTTTCTGTGACTTGAGACCTGAAAGTCACTTTGCATTTATTGCTCTTAGTGTAGTTTAAGACAAATCAATGGACTGTAGCAATGAATATCAGTCTAATACAATATGTATGTGTGTATGTGTGCATAAGTAAGCTTTTCCACTCAGGAAATAACAATAAATGTTCAAAATACAGCTACTGCCAGCAGTTATTATTCACTAGCCTAAAGTACGAAGTTCTCAAAAAATTATGCATGTACTCAGCTCTTCATTGTTTTTCTTAAACCAGCTCATGACAGAATTTTAAATAACTAAAGGCAATTTTCTGAAATCACTGTCTGGGAGGTGAGGTGAGAGTAAGGGCAGTGCACTTATAACAAGTTAACAGATATTTCCAGGTTTCCTTTCACAACATAATAATAGTAATTTATACCAGGCAGAATGAGTTTTAATTTAACATCTTTCAAGCTGCAGTACATGGAGTAGTTTGGATTAATGTTAGCAAAAGTGGAGAGCTTAATGTTCAGTTTCAGAACGTGCAATAACTTTCTGTTTTATCAACATGCCAGACTGGAGCTTAAAGCATATTTGGCATATTTACATATTCATACTACACGGTTGCCGTGCAGATTCTGCAGTGTCACATTGGGAGTACATGGTGAGGAAACGCAAAAGCAAGTTAGCCTTTCGTCTGTTCAGAATCTCCAGTAATTTTCCAATTGTCTTTATTTACAGATGGCTTCTTTGGCCAACAGTTTGCACAATAACTAATCAAACTAATTGTTGCCAGCTCAGAATGTAATGTTTTGATTAGAACATTTTAGTTTCATGTCTGTATTTCCCATATATGAACTAAATTGTAGTACAATTTGTAATGACTTGTTTCTGCATGCAGATCAAGTTGGCAGAATTATGGATGAATAGTCTAGAGAGAAACAAAAAAAGACTTAGGTTCAATGCTTAGAGTTTTGGAGATACTCACTCCAGCAGAGGTACTGAAACCAGAGTTATACAAATGGCAAGAAGCTTATTGCACAGATACAGCCTTTATCTAAACCAGCCATACTCATTCTAGTTCATTTATAAAAGTGGCAGCCTCTGTGTTTTGTCATTGGGTCCCAATTTTGTTCCAACGAAATTGGCTGTTTCAAGATCCATGTTGTATTTAGACTTTTTGCTCACCGACTAGGGAATGTTGTGATTTATTTAAATAGTGTGTAAATGCCATCCTTTGATCTGTTTTCAGTGGCTGCATAGTGAAATGTACTACTGCCGTGCTTACACTTATTCAAAAGCACAGAGAAAAACCACACACCTACATATGTGTGTGTTTGTTTATGGTTGGAGAGATATATATAGTTCATGGAGTGTTTCAAGAAAAAAAAATTGAAAAGCCACAAGATCAATATAGTATCTTACCTTCAATCAAAGAAATATGTTAACTTGAAATGCAAAAGACCAGACTCCTTGATCCTGAGAAGTGCAGTGCAAGGGGAAGCAATATGCAATCCTGCCATGTTAGTTAAAGCCAAACATATTCTGTTCAGAGGAAGCAATGGCCCTGGACTGTGGTTTGTCTCCCTTTCACTCTGTCATATAGCTTCCTGCTTCTTTCTTTGTGTAAAGCATGCAATAAGAATATGTCCCGGAGATACCTTCTTACTGCTAAAACATAAAGGTAGGCACAAATGTGACTAGTATTGATTAATCTGCATTTGAGTGGACAAACATAATTTTCTAGTTCTCTCAGTAAATGTGTCATTTTTATAGTATTAAACCTACCATTATATATCCTTGGTTTATTATGTGATTTAATGTGAACACTTCTTGGAAGAATGAATATGTAGTTATCATTTTGAAGTATTAATTGCAGAAGAACCAAATGCCTTTATTTCAGTCTACAACTCCTGCTTTTATTTCTTTCAACTATAAAATGTTAAGAGCAGAAAATGTTATTGTTAATCCTCTTCCGATTTCAAAATTTATGTGACAGTGAATGCAATTAATCCATTTTCTCATTACTCTTCCTGAGAAAATATGCACAGGCATGAACAAGTAACAGCTTTCACTTGATAAAACAATATTTTAAACTTAGTTCATAAAACTTTAAAATAATTATTCAGAATTTTAAAAAAATCTACCAAGTGGCTTCAGTTTTCGTGCTTCTGTAGCTTTGCTCTTAATATAGCGTTAGAGTAGCTCTCTCAGATTTAAAAAGATAAATGTAGATGTCTGATTAATTCATGTTTATTTTGATCACATCGTGTTACATCAGGCCAGAATACCATAACATGAAGTGACAAAAATGCAACTTAATCTGAAAATATGCTATTCACTTACAGTCAGAAGTATGAACCGCTGGGATAAAAATCAAATTACTTGAAAGTATATCATTTCCTTCACTTCCTTTTCATTCACTTCTTTTTTCAAAGTAAATACAAGTGTGGTGGTGCTATCTGGAAAAACTTTCATGGGAGAACCAAGTCATCCTGGAGAAAAGAGGTTGGACAGAAGAACAAGGGAAAATATAGGACACTACCGTGTCATTTTTCAAAAACACCTTGCTTTGTATGCTGCAAAAGGCTTCTGAAAGATGATTATATTAAGAGCAGCTAAGCTTAACTTTTGGTTTTATACTTCTGGTGATTTTTAAACTGTAGAGTTTGATAGCAGTGACCATCCATGGCATTCAAAGCCCATTAATTTTATTGTGGATATAAGTATGTACCAATGACATAGAGAAATTGACTGTAGCCCAGGTTAGGAAGATTGGGTTTTCAACTGTATTTAAACATCTAAAGATGTGCGCTGATTAATTCCAACTTACCGAGGCAAGGAAGTTTGCAATAGTCAACTTATTGAATCTATCATCAATAGAATTAAATAGCAGGTCTTAGGTGCCGAGCTGTCCCAAGTCATGACCTGGGTACGGCTCTTTTCGTAACAAGAAGTGATGGAGCCCAGATTGGTGACACTCGTCACCTGGAGACCTTGAGTAAGCGCCTGGAGTTAAGCAAATAGATCCAGATCTGTCTGCACCCTTTGGTACTTAAACACTACTGAACCAGTCTCAGGACTAGTTTCAGTTGTCCGGCCAGAAAAAGGCTGATGTGTACATGCCAACACCAGGATCCTCCCATTCTTCCAGAATGGTTTGTAGCCACTTGCAAGTCTTTACTTGTTGTCTGTTCCTGTCTTCATGTATCATTAAGTCTGCAGTATAAGGAGAAGTGTATGTATGTATGTGTATTTTTTCCTATCCTNCTTGCTGAAGTCAATAATGTTGACACTAAAATAGGCTACAGAGAATTGTTTTGTTTGGTGCTGAGAAAGAGTAGAAACCTGAAAGTAATGGATACCTTTTTACCAGACAGAGAGTAAAGCTATATGAGGTGACTATCCTGTGGTATATGAAATAATGTATACACCATACTGCTATTCTGGAGGTCATTTCTCAATGGCAACTATTATGGTTGTCCAAGGTAAGCATTTTATCCTGTGAGCCACGGCCTGGACCCCTAACTGAAGCAGGCATAATGTTTGTTCTCTCAATTGTACTTTATAGCAGATGATAATGCACAATATGTGCTTCACAGATAAAGTTACTGGTTTAGCAATGAGCTGTTCTTAATTCTGATGTGTAGCACTTGCAAAAACCACCCAATAGTTTCTAGGTCATTTTTTTAAAAACTGGGTTTCAGATCTGCAGCCATTTTTGACTGTAGTGGGAGTTACAAAGCTAAATTTGTGTGTATTGCTTTGAAAATTTAGGGGCAGATGTCATGCAGCAGGGAGCAAACAAAGCTGTCACTGGCCTAGGGGGATTTCAGCAATGCTGTGGTGTTGATGACAAATCTAAATATCTGAAGAAACTGGCACAGTCCTTTATTTCTGACACCAATTTGACAAATTTGACTGTTTCACCTTTGTTCATCTGTACCCTTCCCTAACAAGTTTTTAATAGACAGATACCACTTATAACTGTTCTTTTCCCTCTCTCATAATATCTACATCAGCAGGTATCACAGAAATGAATATTTTCTCACAGGACTTTGATGACATTGCCTGTTAGTAATCATGCAGGCAGACTCCTTAACTCTTTTTCATTCATAAATATGAATTACTGTAG
>VYZV01006712.1:0-13678 GCA_013401275.1 Pandion haliaetus | reverse complement strand
CCCCACGGTGGAGCAGGGGACGAGTGAGGAATCTTCCCCCTGAGGAAAGGAGCGGCAGAGACAAGGTGTGGGGAGCTGACTCAACCCCCATCCCCTGTTCCCCTGTGCCGCCGGGGGGAGGAGGGAGACAGAACCGGGAACGGAGCTGAACTGGGAAGGCGGGAGGGGTGGGGGGAGTTGTTCTGATGTTTGGTTTTCCTTCCTAAAACCCTTGGTTTTGATTTGATTTGTGGTAAATGAAATTGATTTTGTTTCTTCCCCACGTTGAGCCTGTCTTTTGCCCGTGACCATAAGTGGGGAGTGATCCCTCCCAGTCCTTGTCTCGACCCACGAGCCTGCCTTTGTATTTTCTCCTCATCCCAACGTGGCCAGGGGCGGGGGTAGGGGGTGAGTGAGAGGCTTCGTGGTGCTTTGTTACCGACTGAGCTGAACCCGAAACCACAACAGCAACTCAGTCAAATCCAGGATCTGCGATATGTTCACCTTTGGTGACTCTTCAGGCAGCACAAATGTGTTATGCATTTGTTAATCCTGCAGCTGTTATGCATGTCTGATTCCTTGGGAACTAGCAAGCAGCAGATCAGCTGTAAGTAAATTTAAGCACACCAGCTATCCCAGTTGCAATGCACAGTACTGACGCCTGATGACCTGGACTGGGTCTGCCCCTGGCTGCTGCCATGGCCTGCCCTGCTCCCTCACTCCTTCCTGCAGTGAGCTGCCGGCCCTCTCCTTTTCAGTGAATAAATTTTAGAAAAGGTGAAAAGATTTCCAGGAAAAGATGCAATGTAATTCAGATCCAATTACAATTCAGAAGCATTGAAGTGTAACAATGTTGGAGCCTCAGAATCACACAAAATGAAATTTTTGTCATAATGAGAAGCCATGTAGAAACCAGCAAAGCTCTATGGCATTTCCTGCTTGCAACAAAAACGCTAGCCCAGTTTAGGAACACCCCCCCCACGACCCCATTATAATGAAAGCAAAACTCATTGCAAATAACCAGATGGCAAACAACAAGTATATTGTATATATGTTGTCTTCCAAATATTTTGGTCCTACATCCTGGCTGCCAGGGAAAGCCAGTCGTAGCATAAATATGTCATTGATAATTTGTCAGTTTGCCCTACTAATGACAGAAACTGTGACTATCAAAACTAATTATAAAAGATTTCTTAAATAATATCTGTCACTTAGAAGTTCATTGAAGAGTCTTATTTAATAAGCAACAAATACAGCACTGCTAGCAGATAAGCTATATAATATCATATTGGAAAAAATTAATCTGTTTAGCTAAATCAAACGTCAGTAAATATAGACCAGACAAGTTAAATACACACCAAAAAACCTCACTTTTGTTGAGCTTTATTTTTGCCTTTTTTTTCCCCATCCCAAATAGCCCTTGCACTATCAGGATGAAACTCAGGGTTTGAAAAAGATGTGAGAAATCACTGTTTTCTGGTATGGGAAAACCATGTAGACTCTTATAATATTTTTCATTAGATTAAAGATGCTTTGTGATCTTTAAAAAAAAATTCCCAGTTTTTGAGGTTTGCTTTCATGTATTAGAAGAAACCTCAAGGATGAGAAAAGCATGGGATGTGTGGGACCAGAGTCACCCTTTCTGTGGCTTGACTGGTCTCAATTTAATGTACACTCTGTGTTTATTCACTTATGCCTGACACTGTAGGGTAAGTGCAACAATAGTCAATTTTCATTACATATAAGGAGTAATAAGTCCTCAAAATGACCTTCTTATAATGAAGAAACTGAAAGCATTTTAGCTTTTAGAAAAGCATCAGTTTGATCCAAATTAATCTTTTGCAGATATAATTTCATTAGGTTGAGGGTTAGGGTTTTTTTGATAAAAATGCAATTTCTTTTTCTTAGAAAATATAGAAATACATTGAACAATCTTTGCTCAGTGTAAAGGTTTTCTGACTGCAATAAATATGTATCAGGTACTCTGATTGATATTTATGGTTTAACAGTTGATTTGGCAATTGGCAAATTCTTTATTAATTAACAAGCAACCATTTCTTAAGAAATATCTGTATGCCGGAAACTGTAGTGTAGCAACAGTGCTTTTGCAGCATGAGAGGGCACCTGGGCCTTGTTACAAATACTGCTTAGTGTATTTGAATGATGACAGACACTTGTACGGGGAAGTGTAAGGGACTGCAGAATCCAGGAGTGCTCCATTGCTAAGTTGGATTGTAGAGAACTGAGACTCAAGAAAGCGGTGAGACACAAAATAAAAATCTGAACAGTGGGCTAGGCTTGACATACTGATCTCATTTCTATAGAGTAACTTAAAGGGGGAAATTAGTCAAGAAAAGGTGTGAGACTTTTTTTCCTGTTTCTGGATTCATTAACAGAATTCAAAACAAAGCTGAATGGTGGAAGAAATAATGCAAAATAATGACAGGAAATACTGAAAGTACAAAGGAGTAAGTTATATATGTGTCCATGGTTTTGAGTATATAAAATCTTAAACCTGTACTTTTCTAAAATTTTGAAAGTTTACTATTTTATCCTACAAACTAATTTTAACTTCTTGTAATTTTATACCAAGCACCCCCCAAAACTTACAGTGAGAGACTTATCACCTAACTTGTCTTATCTACAGTTAGTTAGATACTTTGTCTATGTTAGCTAGATTCATTCTGCACTCAGTGAATAGAAGTCAATACTTGTGGAGAGTTGGTTAGTCCATCTGTTTCTGTCAGTTATCTCACGATGGGTGAAATTGCCTTCTAGAAATACGCTTATTATAGAGGGAGGTTAGATGAATACCTTAAAGTAGATAGCTGGTTTGCAAAGACTAGCTGGATTGACTCTCATCTTAACTGCAACACTTGGCTTTGATTTTAAGAAAAATACAGTTAGATTTTCTTTCTATATTGATTTATAGAGTGCTAAAAATAAAAAAAAAGAAGGTAAAGACTTCTGCAATAGACTGGCCTCATCAATGTACATTAATCAGGCAGAAATGAATCATTTCATTCTTGTCTACAAAAAATAGCAAAATGGAGATATTGACTGCTTAGAAGTACAATGAGCTTCTCCTGTGCAGGCTGGCAATATGAATTTGTTATGCAGGGTCTCTCAATAAGGAATAGCAAGAAATATTTTGATGTGTCAATTGATCATGTATTAGATTCAGAAATAGACTGAGAATGTAAAATCACGAGAGAAAAAATAGTAGCTATCAGCAATCTGTTTTGAAATGATTGAACTGAGCAGCAGCCAGGCTACTGACTTCTGTGGAAGGCAAATTGTCCTCTTCAGTTTATAAGTAATGTAAACATTATTTTCCTAATTAAAGCATGAATGATGGAGACAGAATTAATTTTTCACAGGGAAAACAAAGCTCCAGTATTCATAGGACCTGAAAAATTATGGAGTTTTCATCTTTCATCTCTCATCACACAGGCATCCTGTGTGTAGGGTAGCAGTAGCATAGAGTGAGCAGCCAGGAGAATGTCCATAAGTAAATTTACTGTAAGAAATGAGAAAAAGAATGACTTATACATGGCAAAGACTGAATGAAAGGGTAATTGCATGTATTTCCTGAGTCACTTTTAAGTGTAATTTGCCAGAGAAAACATAAAATCATATTTTCCGCAAGATTCATAGGAAATATCTATTCATCTGATGCTCTGTGCTGTGTATTTGTTTTGTTTTTTTCTTGACATAAAAGCCAATTAATTAAATCCTGCTGATCCCAATAAAATGGAACAAGCAGGAAAAAAAGCTGAAATATACAATACAGCTTGTTATAAATTTTCTGAGTATTTGTTCCAGGGAAATAAAGTCACTCTGTTTCAAGGAATTCCTTTCAGGGAAGGACAAGTTTACTTTGGGGATATTTTGTGAAGAAGAGGGCTGATAAAAGCCAAAGCAATGGTAACACTAGCTGAAGAGCAAAAGCAAAACCCTAAAAGCAAATGCTATTCCTTAATGAAAGACCACTATAGTTAATCATCATAATGTCTTTCTAGGAAGAATTAGAGTAGTTTGTCTTATACAATACTATTGGGAATTAGGAGTAAAGAGTTTGTTCTTTTTTTGTTTTGTTTGGGCTTTTTTGAGATGGAAAGCTAGAGGTGGGGAGGTGCGAATTTTTAGATAGAAAGTCACTAACTATTTCCTTTTGAAAAATTTACTTTCTAATTTCTTTAGTCATTTATCTGTGGCACTCAATGTTTCTTAACCATCTCTAATAAGATCTGTTAAAGAGCTTAAAAAATGTGGGGTTTAGCTTTCTTTTGAACTGTAACGATAATGATACATGTAAGATAAGATTTGTTCTATATAATGAAAAGGTTTTACAGCAACTAGTTCTTTTGAGGAATAGAATCACATAGAATATAACTTTACCACTCTTTAAGTAAACTTGATAAAGTTCTTTCCATTATCTTTTTTAAATTTAGATGAATTACATTTTTAGTATTGTACTAATACTCCTAGTTATGTGGTCAGATATACATATAAAAAAACATCTGGATGGAACCAGTGTAGTTGGCTGTATGCTCATTTCTGCCATTAAACATTACAGAAATTAAAGCAACACTTAGTTACTTGCATGGCAAATGAATTAAAAAATACAATTTTAGATAGATATATCAAGCTTCAAATATTAATAACTATCAAGTTTAACTCTGAGGTCATCCTCTTTGATTATTTGGGGATAGACTAAAACGCAAATCCATTAAGTTTTTTCATAGCTATCCAGTTACAGGCTTTGTTGAAAATCTTAGTAGGGTGTCCTATAACTTATTTCAACCCTGTATCTGCTCATTATTTAATGGCAATTTTGGAGCTATCCCTTAGCCAGCACAATTGCTGACCAAAGTAAAACATGAAATAAATGGAAAGGAAATTAAATTCTTTTATATGGAGCTTCAAAATCGTGTGCAGAGCTCAGAATCACTGTGGGGGATTTCCCAGGAGGAAAATGCCTTTCCCAGTTGATAAAAATAGTTTTGACTACTGAAAGATGAAGATAAAAAGGTTTACAAAGAAAAAAAATCCCAACATGAAGTAAATAGCTCAATAAAGATATCTGGTGTAACATATGCACAAATATTTTATTGCAGAAAGGGGTATTGTGCTGTAACATTAAAACCAGTAGAGCACTTTTCTAAAGTTCTTCTAGAATAGTCTTTTAAATTATTGATATTTCAATGCATTAAAAAGTCAATGATATTTATGGTTGCTGGATTCTCTCAGAAGAAGTCTCTGGAGAACTGAGGGATATTTTGAAGCACAGTAAGAGTAGGCTTTCTGCTCAAAAATCAATGGCAAGTTAGACTTAATAACTTTAATAAAAATAAGAGAAAATGTTCTTTGCTTTTCTGCAGGTAGAATAAAAGAGTTTTTGTTACCAAAACTATAATTTGTTCACTTTTTTACTTGCCCCAAAAATCAGTAAAACCTTTCTTGTTCCCAATCCATCTCATCTAAAGAATCCATCACCATCTCATATTAATGTGCTGCTGATCCACCCATTCATGTGCCTTTCCAGGATTTATCTGGGATTGCTCCGGGGTGTCCTAATGTCATGTTTTTCTCACCAGCAGTGGTTATCATCTGCAGCATGCAGGGAATAGCACTGTGGAGCCTGGCCAGAGGGGCAGCAGGTACTGCAAAAATTTTACCAGACTGGGGACCTTTATTACCTCTAGTCCTTTAGAGTACTTTCCCTGATATCTGGAGGTCATTAGTGGATTTGTAGTGTTAAAGAGAAGCATACAGAAAATAATTGCATATTTTTTCCTTCCCAATTTCTGTGTACAGAGGTGGACATAAGACATATCTTTCTTACAGTCTTAATATTGTCATGAAATTTCCGTGATGTTTTCCCAAAGACGCCAAGGAATAGTACTCTCTGGAAAGTTTTTAATGGGACTACCAAGAGTCTTCTCTCAGCCCTTCCAAACGCTTCTCATCTTGGGCCATTTGATATCGTTCTGTTAAAGACAGCCAAAAACTACAACTGTATCTATAGAAATAGATATTATAGTATTTTTCTTTAAAAACTTGGCAGTTTATAGTTGTGGTCATTCCCTAACAGGGAAAGATAATATTGTAGCTTCTTTGGAGTTAATATCCTCTTTTAAACACAAACCACTCAGGAATTTCCCTGCTGCAGTGCAATACTTTCCTATTAATGCAGTGTATGTCCAGGTGTGTCCATAGTGATGTAGGACTGTTGATAAATAAAGTAAATTGAAACTGGCTTGTTTAGTAGTAAAGCAGTCCTCAACTGCACAAAAATTTGGGAAAACTTACTGGGGTACCATTGTGGTATTTTGTATTCACGGTGGGTTTTTTTAAAAAGTTTTTACTGGGGACTGTATTCATGAGAAAATAGCTCTTTTGGTCACAATTTGAGTTGATTTGTTAAAGCGAGAGATGTTTTTTCACTGAAGCAAGTAGTGAAAAAATAAACATTGGGTTTTAGTGGAATTTAATTTTCCTGGTAATATGATAGTATTGTTTTTGGATACCATCAAAAAGATTATCAGGTCCCAATTACTTGTTAAAAATAAATAAATAACCCCCCCAACCCTAAAGCACTTTTTCTTGTCTTAATTTGACACATGATTTTTGTCTCTTTCTCATACTTGTTCCATCAGAGAATCCCAGTGTATAAAATGTCAAATGGGCTTATTACTCATTTACTTCTGTGGTGGAGTATATCATTCTTGGAACCAAATATTACTTATAAATTAAAAAATGTTTCCTCTAACATCTATGAGAATTAGAAATGCCTCATTAACTTTCCTTGCATAAAACAGTTCAGTAATTCAGCATTTTCACTAGTTCAACAGTTACAATTTAGTGTAATTGAACTGCAATAAATAAAATTTTACACTCATAACTGTTAGTTTAAGAAATAGACCAGTACAAAGTATAATATAAAATATATATGCTGGAAGAATTAATGTTTTTTCACCTTACAGAATTTCTAATTTTCAAAACTGCGTTCAGTTATTCTTTTCATTGGAAGCATATGTCCTTGAAAACCTACCTATGAAGCTAGGAGCACACTGGAAATTCTCAGAGCATGTTGATGAAAAAATAAATTTCATAAAGACAACAACCTCTAGAATGTATTGCTAGAATGTTTATGGTGATCTCAGTAGATCATGGCAAGAACTGGGAGCAGATAACAAAGTTATAGAGTTTATTATCCATATCAAGTATCTCCTAATTGAGGCTGCAAATGTGTTGACTAAAGCAATTCTATGTTTCTCAAGCTTACTTATTATTGTTGAAGTTCTACTGTGCTTAATGGGCTTCCTTCACTCTGATAACAGGAATGACGCAGCAGTCCAGCTTTATGATGCATTACAACACCACATATCTCTGGACTATTGGAGATATTTCACAATATTAAAGAATCTTAGCTCATAAAGTGGAAAAATACTAAAGCTGTAGTTATTATAAAAACCAAATAAAAATGAAACCTTCCTATATTCCTTTTATCTCTCTCTGAGGAAAATATCATGATCTATTCTAACATAGGCAGACTTGCCTGTGGTTGTATGTGCATAGATCTCCTAAGAAAATACATTTTAAATGGTATTTCTGTTAATTGGAAATTTACGCTGGAGTAGATAACTGCCTGTGCTTTTCATGCTGAATACTCACTTTCATCGACAGGAATAATGTAGTACTATTTTTTACCAAAGTAAAGAAAAAACTCGAGTCTTTTTTAGGTAAATTTAAATACTGATTATGGCTTTATGGAAATCTTTTGAAATTTCCTTTGCAGCTGTGCCTCACAGCATGGATTTTTTTACAAAGAACTCTTGAGCTACATAAACAGTTTCTATCATATATGGTTGTTTTAATGATAACATCTTAAATGCTTATTCATATAAAGTATCTTAAAAGCAACCTTTAAAGTTGAAAAAGTATGATTAAAAAATGTATTTCTTCAACAGTAATGGTGAACTTCGAAGGCTATTTAAAGAAGAAAATTTATATCTAATTTATTTTTATTATTTCAGTTTATTTTGTTTACTCTTAAGGTACCTAGGAGTTCTAAATTTAGGCTGTCTTAAGAATAATGTCTAAAATGTTTAGTCAAATGTAACAGATTAGAATGTTTCATCTAGTTTTTAGAAGTGAAGTTACTGTTCACAAAAGCAATTGTCTCCTGCATCCTCTTGATTTAGGATTAGAGGGAGAAAATGGGCAGGATCTCCCAACCATTCCTCAGAAGCAGGGCACTAGCCTTACTGCCTTCTGGCTTCAGGGACAGCTTGCAGCTGGTAGGGGAAGTTAAAAAAGGCGGATTGTGTTGGGCAGATAAGGACATGAGGAAAGAGGATGAAGGAAGAGTTGTTACTCTCCTTAATAACAGCTCTTTCAATTGCTTAAGAAGCAGAAATACCTGCAACAGGAAGAATGAAAGTCTTCAGACTTATTTTGATTGGAAAATAGACACATTCACATGAGATTCGTTCATTTTTAGGTAATTAACAAAATAGAGAAAAAAAATAGCTGTGTAATACGTAAGTAAATGTCTGTGTAATACACAAGTAAATATTAGCAAAGAACTCAAAACCAGTTTTCTGATTCCATGTCTTTGTCTTTATACATCCCAGACCTCTTACTCCGGAGGTATCATAACTTCTATGTAAATGTGTTAAGTATACATAAGCATTGCTGAAATTACTTTGTTTTACACATGTGTAGTTTTATTTTTTTACATGCTAATCATTTTTTTTGCATCTCTGGGAGAAAATAATAAAAGTTATTCTGCAGTGTGAAAAACAAAATCTTGTGTAAAATTATGTTTAATTGTTATCAACAAGAAAATATTTTTTTCTTATCCCCTCAAAATACATGGAACAATGTGCAGAAAGGGGAGCATAGCTGTATTATATGCCATTTTACACAATATCCCAATTAGTGTAGTGTTTATCCAGTGTGCTTTCTCTCCAAAGGTACATTTTCTTCTGAAGGAAATTTTGTATGTTATCACCTGGAAAAAAAAAAAAGTAACTTACTAATGAGTTTTTATTCCTGTAACTACATTTTTACTGTTTCTGTGGCATCTTGTAGTGTAAAAGATTGGTAATTACATCTAATTACAAAACATTAAAATGCTATGACTCAGAAAAATAATGAAGCTTGATTACATTTTATATAAGACATAAAATCTCAAAACTACATTTTACGCTTCAAATTGGTTTCTAACTTGATCAACAAGGAAATGGCAAGGTTTTGAATGTTTAAGAGTATTTGCTTTCCTAAAAGTATTTTAGTATCTTTTCCCGAGACTGATTATTAAAAACAAAGCTTCTTTTATCCTTCAAAGGGAGAGTTTAGTTTTATTTTTATTACTTGAATTTACTTTTTAATGTGTTTTATAGCTCACCTTTTTGTGGTAATATATGTCAAATGGACTGTATTAAGGTGAAGGATGAATATTAGAAAACAGCTTTGATAAATTAAAATATAATGGCTTTTTTTTTCTAATTTACCTTCTAATAGCATTTTTTTTTTAAATTTAAAGACCTTTTCCACTTTTATTAACTCAACCATCAAGAAGCTATAATAAAGAACTTTTACTCTTTATTATAGAATTAGTTTTTTCATATCATTGTTCTGGAATAAATGTTCATTTCAGTTACAGTCCAGTTCATAAAGAGACTTGCTTTTTGCCAGCAGTTCACTCAAATATATGCAGTTTTATAGGAGAGCAGAGGGAGACATTAGACACAGATAGAATTGTGCAGTAAACATCATACAGGCAGCAGGGATTTTGTAGATGAAGAAGGAAAGCATGGCTTACATAAAAACATAAGATGATTTAAAGAGTAAATTTTGCACGTAGGATAAGACATAAAAAAATTGCATTATGAAATGTTCAAGTTTAAAATTGCTATATCAGATGACAATAATTCATGCCAGACCATAGGTATGTTATGAAAACCTCCTGAGTCATCTGTCTAGAGCTCAGATACTAACACCAGACAAATATCTGTTCTAGGCTAATGATTGATGCACTATGTATCAGCTGTAATCAGACCCAATCACTAGCAGTGCAATTATCTAAGTAGTGAAAACAAAGATGTTTAATTATATATAAAAGCTTTCTAAGATTTTTATAGCTACATATTGAAAACTCCTCAATGTATAATATTTCAACTTTAAGATTACACTTTTGCAACAAGTTTTACATTTCCCTATTCTTCTGAATAATAAATATGAATAAATATGGTCTTAATAATATGAATATGAGAAGAGTACACTCTTTGCCCACTGTTGACAAAAACAGTGAATATGTTTATTTGCAGTAATTAATTTGCAGTGGCATTTATATGCTTGTATTTTCCCTGATATTCACACAGCTCTACTGACAATAAATTTTATGTGCTGAAAATGCAAGACTGGCAGACATTAAAGAAACAACCCATTATTGGTGCCTCAAAGAAAATGTCTGGGTGCTAGTTTTCCAGAAGGATTCAAAAATGCATTTGCAGGTGATCTCTTTTGAAACGGGGTGCAGACTTTCAAAAGGGGTAGATACCACATGCTACTGTCAAACTGAGTTCAACATTCAATTAAGGGTGCTTAGGTGAAAAATATGGCCACTCACTGTGGTGTGAGACTTTAAGAAATTCCAGGATGCTCTTTTCATGTTTTATATATTACCCAAATGTATTGCATTCTTTCATGCAATAAATTTAACTTGAAATCTCAGAAATTTCTTCCTAGACTGTGAAAGCATGCATGTACGCTGCTGCCTGAATATGCAGGAAAATGCCACCCCCAGCATGTGCCCAGTTTCATGACTCTATCCTTACCACGCAAGCTCTGTATAGATCTGTTTTCGTTCCATGAAGTCCCACATCGTGGGGAAGGCCATGCTGCTCACACTAGTAGCATAACAACTGTTACACAGCTGAGGACCATAGCTCAGACAGCCTGAGAAAGTCCTCCACAGATCTGTGGTGTGACTCCCTGGCATTACTGGGTATTCTGTCACTGTTTACCCATTCAAGCTTTTTTCTGCACTCTCTGATCTTAGTTACATCCTTTCTTTCAAACTGGTCCTAATTCTAGGCCCTGAGGACTTCTGTGATGTGTACAATGTAACTAACAATGAGAGGATTTTTTTGTAGGCAGACTCACAAGCCTGATGGCTTGTGATCTTTGAATTATTTTTATCTTACCTTCACAGTATCTGCTTCATACTTGTAAGTCAGTCCTGGTGCCGATTGGGCAATTTCCAGAAACTTACTTCTTGCAGGTAATGTAGCATTTCATTCTTTCTTTGCTGAACATTTACTAGGGAGAGTACTCTAATTGTCTTCCCTGATTTACCATATTAATACCTTAAGTAATCTATGAAGAAACTTACCCTTTATCTTACGCCTCCCAGTCCTTCCTAGTGTGCAAAGGTCATTAATAATTTAGAGTGTTCTCCATTGCTGTATGGCATTGATAATAATAAATAGATATTTTGTCTCCGATTTGACAAAAATTTGGATGAACTGAAAACAGTTCAGAATTTTAAACAAAGCCTTAGCAGGGAATAATTTGTCTTCATAAATGTTTTTTAATTGTTGCTGCTCTGAAGTGCTCCCAAGGGGTAGGAGCTCTCTCTCTTGAATGTTCTAGTTAATCTACAGGCTGCAAAGCCTTTTGTATTATATAAAGCTCCCTTACATTCCCTGTTAATAAACTTAGTGAGAACAGTGGTTTTTAATAGCAAGGCTAGGTTAACAGCCATCCCTGAGGTGAGAATACACAGATCCAGCCTCCTTGGGTGGCAGGTCCTCATCTGTTTTGGAGTAGACCCAGTAACTAGTGTGTGCTGCTTGATCTAGCAGACTGAGCAAAGGAGAGTAACCAATGAAAGCATAAGGGATATTTTACTTCTTGTGAATAATCAGACTGAGAGTGTTGATTGGGGAACAGACTCCGAAATAGAGCTTTTCCCTATAACTAGTAGAAAGAGAAAGAAAGAAGGTTAATTTAGGAATTGTTTATGCAAAGTTATATGCATACTTTCACAAGAAAATACACTGGCTTAAAAGCTAGTGAGATACTGAAGTGGTCATCCAGAACTCTTGAAATTTTATCCGGTTTTGGGTGAAGTCCAACAAGATCCTGAGCTCTCTCAGCTGAAAGCATCACCACCAGGAAAGTCTGTCAACACTTTGCAAGTTTAGTCATGTTTGGAGTATCTATCATATCGACTGAAAACATGTGGCTTTGTAGGTAGCATCTGTATTACAAGCAGTGAATATGCAGAAATAAGAATTTTACTGTGAAAGTGAAAGTGCTTTTGTCCAATAATAAGATGAAAACCAATTTTTTGCACTTTTTAACTGACAGATTAATTCCTATTTAGTGGCTTTTAACTACAAGTTTTATTAAAATATTTTTTAAAAGATGAAGTAGTGTCACTTACAAATCTTAAATTAACACATGATTATTTTCCCCCTTGATTTCTGGTGACAAGGACAGCATTGAGATGAATGAACTGGTTTGTGACTAGAAGATATTTTCTGTTCCTGAAACCATGCCAGCCTCCAGATACTGTGAAGAGTTTTGTGAACACAAAATCGTATTTATGTAAAACAGTCTGGAAAGATGAAATAACAAGCATGTCTGTGACTTTTTATCAAGTATTTAAAAAATGTGACTGTTTTGATGCCCTTTGCCTGACTACTGCAGCGCTTTCTGTAGGAGATTGATGACAAAATATTTGTGAAAATGACATGCTGGGAGTATGGACTTTAATACATTAAGCTTAAGCAATCCCACTGGAAAACTTATTCAAAGAACTACAGATACCCTAAAGATCTAACACATTGTCAATGTTTAGATAGAAAGTCTAGATCACTTGCAATTTGAAATAATTTAGAGAAAAAGGATTAATTTTTATTTTGAAAAAGGAAAACATTTGGCACAAGGAACAATTTCTTTTAAGTGTGGCACATGATACATCAATAACATCATGTGGAGAAAAACAAACTCTTCACCTATGGCTTTCTCTTTCGCTTAGAAACATACTACATTTTACACTAACTGCTGCCTGTACTTGTTAACTGTAGAAGACATAAGCAGACAGTGGCAGAATTACTATTACCTTAGACATCTCTGTAATAACCATAGGGTCAGTTTGTCTTTTGTGCAAATTGTGAGCTTTGTATTTAGGTGGGGATGAGGACATTTGACAATCTCTTTGTGTCTTTGAGGCTGCAAGAGAATAGCAGATATGTAATATTCTCCTATGGGCTACTGCTTTTCAGATACTTTTGTTTCCCATGAGTATCTTCAGCCTTTTCCTCAGGTTGCTATTCTTTCTAAACAAGGCATCAGCATAACCTTACTCTGAAATACCACTGCATCTCTCAGGAAAGCTTGTTCTATGACTCAGGTTTTGCCGCTACCTTAAAGCTGGGCATACAGACTCTGAAGACTGCAAAAAGGAATAGCAGACTGAATCATAGAAGCATAGAATCTTTTAGTTTGGAAAAGACCTTTGAGATCATCAAGTCCAACCATCAACCATGCCCACTAAACCATATCATGAAGTGCCTTGTCTACACACTTTTTGAATACCTGCAGGGATGATGACTCTACCACTTCCCTCAGCAGCCTGCTCCAACTCTTGACAACTCTTTCAGTAAAGAAATTTTTC
>VYZV01006710.1:399-14931 GCA_013401275.1 Pandion haliaetus | reverse complement strand
ATTATATTAATTTAGCATATTTTTATTAAGCCTGTTTAAGAGGTAACAGACTACTCAGTCATTTACCTTTTTATATAATATCCTAGTTCTGTTCTTCACATGTTTGTTTTGTATGACTTTGTGTTTAACAGACTGCTATCAGTGAGAATTATCAGACTATGTCAGACACTACTTTCAAGGCCTTACGTCGACAATTGCCAGTTACCCGCACCAAGATTGACTGGAACAAGATCCTTAGCTATAAGATTGGAAAAGAGATGCAGAATGCTTAAAGTGAACGTTGCATGACTGGATCGTTTTAGTGTCCTTGTATACAAATAAAAATTATTACAAAAAGTATTTGGAACTGTCAAATCACCCAGTCAGCATGGGCTTTTGCCATTGAAAATCACTGTAAGTAGTTTGGTTAGAGCACAAGGCTTAGCTAATTGACTTTTTTCCTTTTTCTTTCTTTTCAGAGGGTTGCAACTTCAGTATAGCTGAATATCTTCCTTTAGAGTTTCTGTTGTACCTTTTATTTTTTTATAATGAAGAGACCATGCCTTTAGTTTTCAATTACACGTTAAGAGCAGTTTGAAAAATATTTTTGCATATGATAACCTTTTCTCTTGCTGTCATGTCAAATGGACAACTTCCAAAATCTGCTGGATTCCTTGTGGAGATCAGTAATGTGCATTTCTAGGTCAAGGTCAACATAGAGTTAGCCATAGGTGCTGTTTTTGAAATCATCTATCCTTTCATTGTATGTAAAATTGGGAAAAGCATTTTCTATATCGTTTAAACCTTTTAAAACACTTATTTAGCTAGCTCTGTGGTAACTAAATTTTTTTTTCTGAAAGAAAAGGCCAAGGTCTAATGCTGTTTTTAAGATTTTGAAATTAAAGTACTTATCCAGAAATGCATTTAAAGCTTTGTTCCTGATGATTACTTAAATGAGCTCAAACTCCATCTGCCCTTGAGGTTTTTTTTATCGTAAAGCCACAAATGTATTATAACAAGGCATATTGTAATATATATAATCCTGTACTCATTACTATGTCTGTCAGTTTATTTTTTTCTTGGATTGAAATGTACTAAAATTCAATGTGACATTAAAATGCAAATTTTCTATTTATTTGAGTATCGGATTGCTTCCTGATATAGACTATTTCTGGTGTTTCTATATATTTTTAAAATACTGCTTGAGAACAGCCAATAGGCCACAAGTTTTGTGGCTGGTTTAGTCTGTTTGGAGATTGTTGTAGCATCATCATCCCTTGTTTCCACCTGCATTTAAGAAACATCTACATATGGGAGTCTACTTAAAACAGGTATCTTTTAGCTTCGTATTGGCTACAGAGGATGGAAGAAATTACAAGACCAAAAATAACACATTTGTCTGAAGCATACTTTCCCTGTCTGATATATCTCATATTGAAAATGGACATCAGGTATCTAAAAACTCAGACTTCATTACAAATGCTGTATAACACTTCTGTGAAATGCATAACTTCATTTTTAGTTCAATGAAAGCCTGTTTTAAAATATGCTACCTAATTATACGCTCATGATAGAAAATTAAACAGCTCTTTTTAGAAGGCAGGTTTTTATGCACACTCCTAAACCAGTAAAGCTTACACAAAGGTTTTATATCTTTGTTTACTGCATGATCCAATTAATTATGTTAAACTGTTAAGTTACAGCATAGCAAGAGAAAGAATCTAGACTTGTGCTCAGTATAAAAATGTGCACACAAAGTAGTTTACTGTTTCAATTTCAGTAGCAATACCCCTATATTCTCTTCTTCAGTGCTCTTATAAAAGGGGTATAGAATTAACTGAAGTTCTTGAAATTGCTGCTACTTTACAGTACTAAACTGTATAGTAGAAGAGTGAGATTTGTTCTACCATAGTCTTCCTGGAGAGTTGCCCTCTTAATTGTCTTTGTAGATCAGCTATTGAACCATGTTCTTTAAAAGAAGGCTTATAAAAGCTCTACGTGAGCTAATAACAGATGCTGAGTCACTGTCAAGTCAGTCTTAACTAACATCTCAAGACAAACCTTGTTTGAAGAATTTCTTCAACGTATTTAAGAAGCAGCTAAAAATAAAAGGCAGTGAATGGACAGTTAGGAGAACTGTTAATGGGCAACAACAGTGCAAATAACTTTTCTAGCTTTTAGAATATTGTGTGTGACTGGAATCAGCACTGGCTAAAAGTCAGAATGCTATTTTTCTTACCTGAAATAAAAAGCTAGTTTTAAAAATATTCCTAATAAAGAGGTATTTTACTGTGAAGTACTCTACTACTGTGTTTCCCTCTCTGTTTATTCAGTCCTGTGATAGTCTTAATTCCTTATCTTCAAAGAACACCATCCTACAGGTTCAGTTCTACCAGTGGGGTGGCATAAATAGATTTGTATTACTTACATTTTTTCCTGTTGTGTTAATTTTTAGTCTGTGATATAATTATATACCTTGAACATCAAATTTATTAAGTTAT
The DNA here is from genome assembly GCA_013401275.1 of Pandion haliaetus. Classification (NCBI taxonomy): domain Eukaryota; kingdom Metazoa; phylum Chordata; class Aves; order Accipitriformes; family Pandionidae; genus Pandion; species Pandion haliaetus. Next base: position 12,451 of record VYZV01006710.1, on the reverse strand, counting down.
AGTTTCAATAAAGCAATTTTTAAGGAAATCAACTATTCTGTTACTTTTTCAAAATGATATGCTGTGTCATATTTAAGAGTAATGACTCCCTAGATGAAGCTGACCTGAGTGTCGGCTGAGGCACATGGCACACTTGGAGTTCTTGATTTCTCTCAAAATTTTGGATGTCACTTGCATGTTTTTGCTTCTACCCCTACACCTTTTAAATTGGAGAGCTTTAGAGCTTGCTTGGTAGGCTTTTGGGTATTTTGTGTAGGTAAAGCACTTTCTCAGAGAAATTTTGCTGTGGCAGTTGTCTTGATGTGAATTACTATTTGTTTATATTCTATTTTTAAATAGGAAGACAAGCTTTGTATTGTGGAATGTTGATGTACTAGACATTATGGCTTGTAATATGGAGTTGTAAAATGCTTGCATTTATGAAGTGTGTTGCATCCTATGCATCTTAGTGCCCCTTTATACGAAGGATTTTTTAACTTCCGCAAGTAAGCAATTGTTCTTTCTGCACATCTGCAACAGGAGTGGCAATTCTGCTTCCAGGTTCCCCTGAGCAGCCCCTCTTTTGTATGTCTGCCTTAAAATTCATGCTGCAGGTAGAATGAAACTTTAAAATGGTTGTAATTTTGCTTACATCACTACTGCTTCTTATGCTCTACATGCTGGTAATGGTTCTGCCAGCTGGTTCAGTTGGGAACACTGCAATGCAGTTCATTAGTAATTGATCATTCAGCCTAGGATTAAAAGTTTTGTGTGAGACTGGACGGCCTAACAGCTGTGTTCTTCTTAGGGGATGACTGACTCTAGCTGCATCTATGGCAGTGATGTAGTTTGTGCAGCTTGGGAGTAAATCCCTCTCTCATCCCCACTTGCCACGTACTGGTTTGGCTGACAAAGCAGTTGTGGTGCTCTTGAGTTCACATTCGTTTGGAGAACTCTGACCTGGGAACTGGGCTTTGGGCTGGCTGTGCAGCAGATGCCCTCCAGCTCCTAATGGTGACGTGAGTCCGTAGCAGTGGTTCCCTTCAGGCAGCTTGAAACCACTGATGCGTTGCGGTTGTCTGGAGGATCAGACTAAACGTGGCCTTCAAGTTTCCACGCTGTATATACTGTAGGTACAGATGTTGAACATCAACTGTTTCATGCTATGGATTCACCCCTATCGTACTGAGTTACTTGCTGACATGGACATAGCTTCTGTTGCATTCATTTACTGGAAACTGTTCTTCCTCTGATGCAACTGTAAACTAGGTTTAGATTAAACTTAGTTTGTTCATAACCTTGAAGTGTCAATTTTTGTGTGACAGTGTCAACTCTGAACTGTTTTTTTTGTTTGTTTTGGAAGGGGAAAAGTTGCATCAGATTTAAACAAAACCATTTTTTTTCCACAGCTAAAGGAAGGGAACTGAATATGTATTTTATTCCTTCTGTGAAAATGAATGCTTAATACTTGATAGGTTTTCTTACTGGCAGTATTTTCCTCCGCTACTGTGACTGACTTACCTGTAACAGGTATTGCTCGGCATGATATTATTCATGTGCTCATCACAAGAGAGGATAAGAGCAGTAATCATTGCCTTAAAGGATATATTCTGTAAACGTGTTTAGACTCTTTTCCTTGCAAATCAATAAAGTTTTGCAGGGGCAAGTCTGTTACGTTTATTCCTCATAGATCAAGAGGAGCATGTAGGGATTTTTGCCTGGCTAGCTGTAGTTTGAAATAATTTCAGATCTGAAACAACTTCCAGCTTACAGGGTTGTAAATGTGCACGCTAAAGTAGTATTTGGTTGGTTGGTTTGGGGGGACACCACCACATGCTAATGATGACTTGTAGTAAATCCTCAGTTTTGTATTTAAATGGGCTTAATATCTTTCAATGTCAAGTGTATACTGAGTACAGCTACTGTAGGCATCAGTGAAAGAATTGAGAGTACTTCCTTTAAGTAGTTTCCCAGTGTGCAATTCAAAGTTTGAGTTACCCTTCAGAGTTATTTCAGAAATTACTTGGGAGTGAGAATGTAGAAGGCTGAGCTACAGCTTTAGCACAACGCTACAAATGCAAGACAAGCAGCGTTGTGAGGAGGGGTTCAGAAAAACAAGCTCACAATCTCTTTCTTAGCAAGTAAAAATGTCCTCAGGGGGATTGCCGATTATGGTGCAACAGCCTGCTAAGGCAAAAGTTAATTCCTGTAGTACACCTGGAACCTAGGCTGCTTTCCTCAGGTGTAGAGAGAGAGTTTTGGTCCCATGAGGTAAAGAAGGGACTCAATAATCTCCCTGGAGCAAATGTTCTTAAAACTGGCTAAAAGAAAACCAGGCAACCTCCTCTTTTGCAAATAAAGTGTTTATGAACCTAACTGAAAAATCACAGCCAGAAGCTCTTGAGTGCAGGAAAACTCTTCCTCTCTCTTGGGCAGCAGTGGATTTAAAATGTTTTCCTTCCGCCTGCTTGAGCTGCCTCCCTGCCCAGTGTGCTGGCTTTCTTGGGTACTGGATGGTGGTATGTATTGTCTCAGACTGGGCATCTGTTGCAGAAGCTGGGTACTAAAAGGCAGAAATGTTCCAATTCTTGCTGTGCTGTGAAGGTGCCGGAAGGGCCAATCGTGCAGTAAGGGGCCCAAATACCAGCCCTGGGGTTTGGGATGCCGTCACGCTGCCTTTTCCCAGGTAAGGCAGTACACCCAGTTATAACGCGAGATGTGTCAGTCAGATTACAAGAGGTATGAGAACGTGATTTATTACGATTTTCCTTAAGGAAGAAAGGTGCCATGTGTTTCCACTCAACCAAGTCTCCTGTTCAGCCTGGAGAGTGGGAGCCTGATGCTGAAGCTCTGAGGAAGGGGTCAGTTAAGTTAAAGTCGCGCTCCAGGAGCGCAGATCTGCCAGAGGCTGCCAGAACACTCACAACTGAAGTCGTCGGTACGCGCTGCCTGTGAGCTACAGCCTCTGCTGCCCGCCTGTCTGGGTACACGTGCTGTTCCTGAACCTGTGCCTGGCAGATGGCAACGGCATGCTTCAAGTATTGCTGAAGCTGTTCTTCCCGTCCCAGTAGAGTTTGTCTTAACCCCGTCAAAACTCCTGAGGATGCTGCCCCAAATGCCTCTGTGGCCCTTCTGTTAATAACCTGCTATTTGTATGGTGACCTAGCACCTCTTTCTCCTGTCTGTTGGTCTAACTGTGCAGTAATAACTTCCATGTAATTTGGAAATTGGGGGAAGAGGCTTGGAAAAGGAGAAAGTTAATTACAAAATAAATCAGTATTCAAAAGGTGAACAGATTTTTTTGCTGTGACACTTAAGGTTAATAGCTGCACAAGCAACTGGAGTAGAAGTCTGAGTTTTCAAGAGCCATTAGCAGTTTTAAACTAAGTAGCAGGAAGAAAAATCTGCTTGCTTCCATTTATGTGACACTGCATTGTTAACCCAGCTTTCAGGTGCTGTAAAACTGGTAAGCTTTGGAAGTCTTTAACTTCATTGTAAAAACAGGAACATGAGGTAGCAAAAATGAGATTGGCCAAGAAGCGGTGGTGGTTAAAGACTCCGAAGTTCAGATACTCGATTGGAAGATTTCTGAACCATAGCGGTGGTAGAAATCTTGAAATCCTTGCATGGAAAGCAAAAGCTCATTTTGGTTTTTATTCGACAGTGTGGCAGGATCAGCTGCATCTTGCCTGTACATGGCAGGACAGACTTGTCTGCTCTGAAAGAAATTGTTAATTATAAAGATTATCATTCCTCTCCAAGTTCTTTTAGGGCTTTGGTATTATTAGCGTTAAGGTAGATATTAGGAAAAGTTAAATCTTCCTTGCTGGATCTTAACCTCTTTTTATCTTAGCTGTGGGCATACAGAACAGCTTGTTCCAATTTTCTTTGCAACACGTTTTATGTATTTGAAGAGCGTCTCCAGACCGTGTAGCTTTTAGGCTAAAGACTGAATCCAGCAACTCTAATTTCTACATGAAATCTGATACTTCAAGTCATTTCTCTACATCCTGCTTTTTGGTTTCCGTTCATTTTGAGAAGCTTGTTTTTCTCTGCATATTGTTAATTTTGGTCTTTGTGATATTGCAGGCTATCTTGATATTGACATAGTACTTGGATTTCCTTTTGCTATAATCTGGCCTTGAATGCTATAATATTCTCTAGCATTGTCTTCATCAGCAATTAGAAGATTTCTGTTATAATTTTGAAGCCCATGCTAAATTAAGGAGGGGAAAAAAACCCAACCAACCACTGCTAGTTATGTGTGCCTGATGTTATCCTTCTCTACTGACAAAGTAGGCACTGGGAGTGCACCAAAATGAGACTTTTCTGTATCCTAATCATGTGGACCAGCCAGCAAATGGATTCTGAGCTAAGAGCATCTTGGAATGAAGGGTCAAGAGCTGCTGTGAACTCGTCCAGGGTGAAGAGCTGGATCCTTGTTGTCTGGGATATTTCTGCTAACAGCAGGCAGTTTGTTTAGCAGTACCTTGTAGGCGGTGTCAGTCAAAACTGAGGAGGTGAAACGCGTAACCCTCTCTTGTGCTAGGAAGGACCTAATATGCTTTTTTTTTTCCCTACCTTTTTTCTGTGAAGGAAAAGGAATCAATGATCAGTCAGAGTTGACAAGGCAGCCTAAGCTAGGGGTCCAGGAGGAGAACTTGGTCCTGTTTTCAGAAGCACTGAAGCACATCTCACCTCTCCTTCCATGCATGGGTGAAGACTGGATGGAAGCTGGTGTGACATCCACGCAAGCATTTTCCATGAGGCCCAACAGTTCTGTGGGGGGGGGTAGGTAGTATCCCCCACCAAGCTAGCCAGAACTTCTCACAGAGTATCAGAAAAACCTGTCTCATTCAAGAGCCTGCTTAAAGTTCCTGTAGGTGTGTAGTGAGTATGAAGAGTCCTTTAGCTGTCACACATGGCAGGAGCCAGCTCAATTGCCGAAGACTAGACCCAAGAGATGCTGCTAAGAAAGTAAATGCCATATGTTCATGAAGAACTGAAGTGCTGTTCCTGTGCCAGGGCTTTGCTGCAAGGCAAAGGCAGAGGCTGCTACGTAACTGATTCTCTGGGTGCAAAAGAATCTGTTAAAAGTCAGTAATGAGTATGTGTCCTGTCCCAGTTCGTTACTAAACTTAGTGAGCCATCATCTTCCATTGAAGAACTTGTCTACCTCTCCTTAGCTCTTTCAGATGGATGCTGTGTGCCTTGCAGTCCTACCAGCAGTTGGTGTGACCAGAGTTACTCTACCTGAACATAAATGAAGAAGGTAGGGTGCCAGTACATAACTTCCTAAAGAATAAACCCAGCTACCTGATACTTCACCCTGATGATAAGATCCTTCCAGACATAGTAAAGTTGCTACCCAAATTGTAGCTGCTGACAGTGTGGTAACCCAGTGCCTGGTGTCAAAACACAGATAACAAGGTTGAGAAACAGGGTAGTAGCAGATGCAACCTCGGCAATCCCACAATCAAGGATCATTGTTCTAGGAAAAATCAAAGTTACCAAAGTAACGGACCCAGTGAAAGGAGTTCTGAGGTTATCTATAACAGTGGGTTTTCACTGCAGATTATGGGTTTGCTACAATCATGTGGCTGTCTTTGGTGGTGGAGATCACCACAGAAGACGAAAACATGGGAGCAGCAACTGTTATGTGTCCTTTTCTCAGAACCTCTTGTAGTCTGTTGATGAAATTGTAAAGAAAAAAAAAAACCTTCAATATGGCTATTTGTGCCTGCCAGCAAGGAAATTAGGAAATGCTCAGGGGAACAAATGGAAGTGTATAGGTGAAGCTCCCTGCTTACCCACGAGGGTTTTCATCTTCTTCCTTGCTGCCGTGCAGAGCAACTGATTCAGTCGGCAGGATGAAGACAAACTGGCTTCTTCAGCTGCACTGATTGTCTCTAAACAGAAAGTGAAGTGAGCCGATGCTGGAGTCAAATGTAAATGAAGATTCATCAGATGTGTGTTTGTCTGGAAGCCACGTGGGACAGAAGGATTCCTGTTGGAGCGGCAGAGAGGAAGGGATGTTATTAAAACCAATTAGAGCAGACAGGCTAGGCTGTAGGAGAGGGTTTCCTAAGGATTTAAAATGTCCTGAGCACAGAAGTGCTAAATAGAAAAGATAAAGACTTTGGGAACAGTCTATATCTCAGGATGGAGAAGGCCTAACAGCTAATTTTCTGGGGGGTGGGAAGGCAACAAAAATTCACAAATATCTCTAGTAAAAGCAAGGGGGGAAGCAGAAGAAAGTCTTCTCTTCCTTTCTGAAAAGGGCTAAATAGCAGACGCAGGAATAAAACAAGTCTGTTTCTAAGGGACGGAGTGTCAAAAGGGCAGGGCATATTGGGAAGGGAAGGAACTGAAAGCCACTCAGATGACTGCCACCTGCACGCATTGCTCTCACGGGCATGCGGAACACTCCTGATGCTGGGCAAGTCCCCTCTGTTGCACCTATCCTGGGAGGCTGTGGGAGGGCAGCGCAAGCTGCCCTTGTGTGATCACTGTTCCTGACCTTGGTGCCTTCTCCCAGCCGCTGCAGCACTCTGCTCACCCTACAGCTGCAGAGCCACCACTCTTTTCCCCACACAGCAGCAGCTGCTGGGATTTAGGAGAATTTTGTTTCCCTTTAATGCTCCTTACAATCATCCTTTGCTATGGGTCTGCTCGTGTTTCTCGCCTTGGGGCGTGCAAGCCCAGAGAAGCCCAGATCTGCAGAAGCACTTGCTGTTTCAAACTGATGTCAGGCTGCAGTTCAGCAAGTATGATGTCATGAGTATTCAACGATGTGCAAGATCCCATATTACTGACTATATTTAGTGTTATTCCTTCATCACAGCCTTCTGTCTACAAAAGAGATTATGGAAGAAGTTCATATGAAGTACTTGGTACTGTAGTGGCAAGTGTCATGAAAGAAGCCAGCGGGGAATGAATAATACTGTATCTATAGCAGGATTTCAATAATAGGTAGTAAATGGGGCCAGGGATGCATAGTGAATAACGGGACTGCAGGTATCAACTGGAGCTTGAGGACAAACACACCTTGTTCTCAGCAAGCAGGTGGGGTATGTGAGAAATGCACGGTGTTTCCTGGGGCTGCAGGCACCCACCTCGCCCCTACCTGTACAACAGTCTCTGCTAAGGCTGTCCAGTTTTGCTTGGCTGTGCAGTGAATTCAGAGCTGTATGATAAGAGATAATAAGTGGGATATAAGCTAGCAGTAACTTATGACAGGGAAAGTAATTTTACTTTGGGCTTACCAACACTAGCAGGCGTGAGAAGGAAGAGAATCATCCCAGACCAGATGGGACTCTATCGCCTTACTCTTCTGTGTTCTTCACAATCAGGAGGAGGCAGAAATACAAAAATGTTACATAAAAGTATATCTGTAATGTAGAATTTATCTAGGTCTGAGTTTGGCTAAAGAGCACACAATCTATTTGAATAATGTAGAAGAAAAGAGGTATGAGCTATTCGGATAATATTAAGAGGGGAAGGAAGGCCTACCGTGAAATCGATGAAATTTCTTCTTGAAACATGGTTCAGGTAACAAATGTGAGCATCCCACTTCAACGCAAGGTATGAGGTTGGCACCAACAATTAACGCTGAGCTTTGTTTTAGGATGTTGGGCAACTCAGGTGTCTGTAGCAGTGGCAAGCTTCGTTCTCTCTTTCCTGGACCTACCACCTGCCCATGCAGAGCCTGAGACAGGCTGCAGGGTCTGTCAGCTGCTAACTGAACAAACAAGAAACGTTTTACAGACGAGGGCTGCATTCCCCAGCCACCCTGGAAATGAGAAACGCTGCCTGTGGGGTTATTCTGCTGGTTCATGAGCATCTAGAGAGCAGATTAGCTTAAGTTTCAGGCCAGGTTTACTCTGAAATGTCACTTTTGTAGCCAGGCCACTTTTATGCAAGAAATGGCCATCGTGGTTTTTTCCTTTCCAGAACTCTCTTTCTCCTTAATGGACTGCATCGGGGTTATCAACAAGGCTTTCTGTTTAGGCAGAGATTCTGGGGTATGTTTTCTCACTACACATCAGCAAAATATGTTCCTCCTCTTTCCACAGTATTACAACCTAAATATAGTGAGGTAACTGTAATTTGGGATACTGATTGCATCATTACGAAAAGGGGAGGCAGGATGGACTGATTGAAAGGATGCTGTGACAAAGGAATTGGGATGTGAGGAACGACTGCTGGCTGGAGAAGAGAGAATGCCGTGAACCAGCAAGAATATAGATCAAGCAAAACACGCTGAAGAGCCGCAAAGGAGGGAAGAAAGTAGGGTATGATGAAGCTGATATGTAAGACAGGCAAGATGGGGGCTCCACAGTCTGCAGGGAGAGGTTATAGTGGCATTGTTGATCGTTGGACTCGATCTTAAAGGTCTTTTCCAACCTAAATGATTCTATGATTTACTCAGCAATGAAGTACTGGATGGATGTGAAGAGGAGACAAAGCAGGCCAAGGAGGAAAGAATTGCATCAGGCAAGGCAAAAGGATATTTTGGTACTTGATTTTGCAAAGGTTTGACAAGATTTGGCTCCAGAGCCAGATCTAGCTGTGATAAAAGGAAATTGTGGGCCATTTGGATGCTACCTGCTTCCATGGCAGAGGATGTGCTGCTTGCTCCATCCCCATCTGCCTACAGTCAGAGTGGTTCTTATCCTCCAGAATAGTTGCCAGCCTCAAGCAGCAATAATTATCTGTACGTGACCCAGCACTGTGACTGCTTGATTTCATTCATCTGAATTTTTGGAGATTAAGTAACTGTAAGTGGATTTCTGTGTTTCTACTGATACATAGCTGGTAAAGATGCCGTGTTGACAAATGATAGGGGAAATATAAACTATGCTCTGCTAACTGCAGATTTCCGAGGAGAGGAATAGAGACCTTTTTCTCTCTTAAAAAGGTTTCTTTCTTAAATAGAGTATCAATGCTCAGCAGATTAAAGACCACTCTCAACATCTTTTTTCTTAAGAAAAAAAAGGGCAAGATACCAAACATCTCCTGCGCCCAGAAATGCCTCTCCCTAAAAAAAAAAAAGAAAGAAAAAAAAACAAAAAAACCCCCAGCATTACTGTTTGGCTTCAGTCCAAGGCATGAATGTGGGCAGCTGAGCTCCTATCCTTTCCCTCAACCTAAACAGGGGACGGAGAAACCAGTGCTGGTTCCCTCCAGGCTTTTCGCCACCTGTCTCTGCCTCCCTGTTTCTCCCACAGCCTTGTTTTCCTCCCGTGACGTATAGAACGTGTGTGGATACAGATGTGAGACTCTGACTTGCTGAGAGCTCTTTTTTGACCAGGGGCCAACCTCGCAGCTCGCTTGAGTCCCTTACGAATCCTAAGCATGCACTGTCTTGTATTGATGTGTCTTGGTCCACCATCTGATTTTTATAAAGGATCTTCACAAAATGCCTCAATGAATGTATGTGTCCACCTACTTCATAAAAATATGTAAGTGCTACTGGGGCATATTTCCATGGATTTAAAAAAAAAAAAAAAATTCAATATGCTTTAGCAAATGTGTGTGTTTGGGATGAACCCCTCTGCCCCGCACTGACACCTAAGTGTGCTGATGGTCAGGGTGGAATTCCCGTGTCATTTTTAGGGAGAAAGTAATTTGTTAAGCAAAAAAGCAAAAGAAGAAAACAGGTTTGGAGTTTTTGGGGGTTTTTTAATGTTTGTTTTGGGGTTTTCTTTTTTTTTTTCTGGTGAAGATTTAGTTTGAACACTACCTGAACATACTGAAACAGTGCTCTGAGTTGCAACAACTATTTGGTAACACCTTTCTTTGCCCTGTCTTTGCACTGACATCTGATTCTTAACTAAGCCAGTTCTAACTCAGTTTTTGTGACTTGTCTTGCAATTAAGGCAGCTTGTTGGTTGATTTTCTTGTCAGTAAAGATATTGAAATGACTTTCAGGCGGTCTTTCCTCCCTCCCCTACAACGGCCCAGATGTGTTCTACGTCACCGTGTTTTCTGGCAGAGTCCCCATGGCCGTGGACAACCCCGTGGGTTTAGGGGAGTTTGCCTTCTCGGTTTTTTTCTCCATCCTTCTTGGGTTTAAGCAGGCCTCTGGGAATCTGAAGATTCAGCTCCCTCAAACGCAGCTCCCATGCTTTCTGAACTGACCAAACGGGCAAAGTTTCATCGCCGTGTTCCTACTTTCATACTGCCTTGGAAGTAATAAGGAAGGCAATTTTTTTAAGCTTTTTGACAAGTGGTGCTCGAGGCATGTGAATGCTTATTTGACTTTTCTTCATTAGTAATGGTGGCATATTTTTAAATATTACTGTCTTCCTTTAAGTTGAAGGCTATTGCTGTAATACCATAATATCTCACTTTTAAGATGGGGAATAGAAACTTCAGCCGGGGCACACTGTTCAGAAGTCTGTAGTTGCATACTTTTGAAATATTTTTGTTTTAATGAAAATACATTGATTAAATTGTAAAGTAAGCATGAATTTTTATTTCGGTCTTTCTTAGCATATTTTCAGTTCTCCAGACTGTGACTAAGGCCTATGTGCTTTAGTGGAAAACAGATTTTCCTTATGTGTTTAAGCCATTTTGTTCAGACTTTGGTATGTCTGAAAAGCGCTGGGTATGGGATCCCATGAACTCTCCTCCAGTGCTTTCATTCACATTGGCATGCTGTCTCTCACCATCGCTGATTTCAGTTTAGACTGCCATCTCCAGTTCATCCCTGATACTGTTTAATATGCGTCTGATACGTTTAATATGCATATAGTGCACCTATGTATTTACGTGTATATAGATAGACGTGTAGATATACGCAAGCATGCATACGTATATATATTGTTGTTTAATATGTATCTAGATTAAAAGGTGTTGGGCATAACACTGCTTAGCTGGATTCAATTGCTAACCAGGCATCTACCGAAGGGCAGGGGGATGTCTGGCTCCTTTGAACCAAGCTGACAACGTTGCCCAGCGCTCACAGATGTCTGGAGCCGATGTGGGTCTTGTTCGTGCCCTTTCTGAATGTCCTTGACAAATGTGCCTGGCCATCTTTCTGCTGCCAAGAAACCTGATGCAATCCTATTTTATAGCTGGGCTCCAAGGGGATTGTACATTGTGGGCCTAGAAAAAGTTATTGATCTCTTAAATGTTCAGACAGAAGATATTTTAAGCTTTATTTGAAAAAAAAAACCAACCAACATTAAAACCCCCACTACTTTAGATCTTGACCCATAAAAATATTGGGTGGGCAGAATTTTCAAACTAGACTTTTGCTGCATAGTGGTCCCATCTATTCTTTCTTACTTGCCAGGACCCAAGTTCAAGAGCATTTCTTTCTTCTGAAAAAAACCCAGTAATTTCACTGTACCTTATATTTAGTAACTGTCACTGCTTGTACTTCCTGATTTCATTTAGCAAAGTCATCAACAGTCGTATGAGAAACTACGAACCCTGGACTCGGTTTATTGCAAACAAATCAATAGTGTTCGCACTTAAAGGTATTATTTTGAGGTAGGAACTGAGGTACCTGAGGGGTTGTGTGAGAAAACACTTAAATGAGTGAGCTAATTGAGTGGAAAAATCTTAGCAGAAAGGTAAAAGACTCTTTTCAAAATTATTTTTGTCCAGTGATCACTTCAGCTGTATTCTGTTATGTCTTGACTTAGTAAATGAGTGCCCGGAGCCAGATGACACTTAATAAAATTGTGGCTCTTCATAGTACTGAACAGTTTGCTTCTTTGACTTGTGAAATGCATGTTTTAAGGCTTTGCATTAATACTGGGCACCCCTTTGGAACAGAATCGAAAGAAGAGAGATAACTTGTGTTAAACAGAGCCTGAACTGTGTACTTGTCTTGAATGTCAGTTGAGGGGCTTCTTTAATAGGGACAATAGGAATGGAATTTGTCATACGAGTGCACCAAGCTAGATATAATGGGTAATTGCTCTTCACCTCATGCAAACATTTGGGTTTGGATACGTGTTTTTTTTCTCTTTTTTTTTTTTTTTTTCCCCTCCTCTCTTTTTTTTTTCCCCCTCCTCTTTTTTCTTTTTTTTTTCCCCTCCTCTTTTTTCTTTTTTTT
>VYZV01006702.1:10536-23184 GCA_013401275.1 Pandion haliaetus | reverse complement strand
ATGAGCATGCTTTCAGGCTAATTTGTTCAGTTGAGCATAACTATAGTAGCTTACTACAACATTAAGCTGTATTATTGCTGCATTCTGCTTACTTTCTGCCTTACTTGTATTTGCATCCTTATTTCAAAACTGATTTCCATACAAAGAAGTCATAAGAAAAATTCAGTTTTTCACACCAAATATCTCAGCATCACATTTCAAGCCTATTAACCTCTGTTCTAGGATTCTACAGGATCGTGGTCTTTCTGAGTACCCAAACCTGTTAGAGCAACTGTTGGATTTACAGCCCAGCCACAGCTCACCCTATCTGATTGCCTTTCTTGTGGACATGTATGAAGATATGCTTGAAAACCAGTGTGATAACAAGGAAGAAACCCTGAACAAGGCATTGGAGGTACGTTTTGAGAGCTTGGTTTTGCTTCTCAGGGATGCTATCTATTGCTCTCTTGCTTTATATCCCAACAAAATGGGATTGATCTTTGTAAATTGAACAAGTTACTGATTAATCACGCTATGAAGGGTTGAGCATGAAAGCCAGATAACCACAAGGGTCTTGTGAATTTATCTGTGAATAACTTGCCAGTTACAAAATCACTGTAAGTTTTCTTCAGCAGGTAGTAAAGGAAGGTTTCTAATATTGCTTGCAGAAGAAAGATGTTTGAACAATTGAGGAGTTCCCAGTGCTAACTTTGTAGCATGAACTCACTTTGTAGGTTAGTGAATCTTCTTCTCAGAGTATCTGTCTCTAAACAGAATCTCAAGCTCCCTTTGCCCTTCTTAGCTCTTTCCAAGAAAGCTGGCAGAATTAGCTTAAAGGCCAGCAGGCACTGGGGACATCAGTAAGGAATGTCAGGCACCATTACTTACAGAGAATAAATGACTTCTGGCAATGTTGAGTATCTCCCTATGCTTCATATTCAGGGAACTCCTTCNGTCTCTGTGTTCCTACATCATTCTTTCTCAACATTTTACCTTTGTTGTGTCCCAGGACCAAAGTGTAAATAAGTGCAGCTTTACCTCCCAGATTCATATGCCTTCATACTATTTCACCGAGTTTGACTTCTTCATCTATTTAGGGATTGAAGTGCCTGTTTCTCAACTCTGGTTCACTGAGTAAGGCAATGTCATCTGCATAATAAAAGGGGATTGACTAGAACATTTGTAGACAGTGTTCATACCATATAAATTTTACACAGCATATCCTGTGAGTAGGGTTGACTTCTGCTGTGCCTTACTGCTCACCCAGATCAAAATGATATAAAAATAGAACATGCAGAAGTATCTGTGTAGCACCAGCTCTAACATGTGAGAGAAGGTTACTGACTTGCATGGAGAATCCCTCTGGGAGAGTCTGCTAAGAGAAAAACCGTAAACAAACTATCTCCTGTCAGTCCATCAGGAGTACTGAAAATTCAAGAGCAGGATGTTCCCTCACTGTTTTGAAAGAAGTGGTTTACAGTCTACAGGATCACTAAGACAGTCAAGCTTGTCAGGAAGTCACAATTATACTGCAGTATACTACAGACTGAATAGACTACAGTAGATGACAAGTGGTAGGCACAGAAAGGAGTTAAGGGGAAGTAGTTGCAACTGAAATAAGACTGGAGAGATTTTTGTGCAGCATCAGATTGGTTGACTGCCAATTGGAGTTGACATCAGTTTGAGGTCATAGGACAGTTGCAAATCTGGTGAATAAAACAAATGTTGTTGCTAAGAAAGGTGTTTCTGATACTGGCTGAACCATATACTGTATGCATGTTGTAAAGATAATTAAGGATTCCATAAGCTTTTGGTATAACATTCCAATCTCTCAATTTTCTTTCATAGCTGTGTGAAATTCTGGCTAAAGAAAAAGACATCATCCGAAAGGAATACTGGACATACATTGGGAGGTCCCTTAAGAGCAAGCACAGCTCAGGCACTGAACAGAGCACACTGACAGACAAGCAGCAGTAACTGAACATGGAAGAAAACAGTGTTAAGCTCAAGCTAGAACTTAGTAAAGCAGTACTAAGTAGGGTCAACTAGTTTAAAATCCAGCTTAGTATTCTCCTGGTGAAGAGGTATTGCAATGAAAGAGTAGTGCAGGGTGCTGTATAGTCTTGAGTTGCTGCTGCTACTGGTGATAGCTCTAGGTGCAGTCAAGAAATGTATTAAGGCTTAATTATTGAAACATACCAAACAAAGGAGTTTTCTCCTAATAATAAATACATAAAACTATGCCTACTATTTATAAGGCACTAAACCAATTTCTCATGCTCTGGCTTATCCACTCACAGTTCCTACCACAGCCACATCAGATGCTGCAGTAATGACTGCAGGTAACTTAGCTGTAGGGGATATGAAGTAGCCCACTTCTGATTAGTGCAAGCAGGTGCTGCAGTAGTTGCCTGATGTAGGAGTAGCTATGCAACACTTGACAGCACATGATATTGTATGCAACTAACAGCAAGTGTCATTTTTTAATAAAAATGGATAACTTCTTTTGGTCTTTAGATGTGCATAGTCTGTTCTCAGATGCTAATAGAGATAAAATACCCGCTTTTAGGGATATTGGATTCTATGGCATTGAGGTCTTTTGCATGGGAGCATTCTTATCCCAGAAACATTCAATACACTTGACGTATTCAGTGGAGCCTTGAATTCTTATATGCACAGTCAGGAAAAATGCCCTGAGGACCCTAGAAGATCTCCTTAGTTTTTTCTTGGCATTCTGTTCAGACAGCTGAAAATCTGAAATTCTTTTTTTTTTCTTCACACTTTGTAACCAGACAAAACTGAAATTATACGTCAGACGAGATTACAACTAACTAGTTAGGTTACGTATCTTCATGGAGCTGGAGGGGAAGGAATGGTTTTATTTGGGACCTATTCGCATTAAATGTCTTGACCCTGTTGCTTCTATAGGCTTTTCATACCATTTCCATGCATATATTCAGGAAAGAAGTATATTTCCTCCCCTTTGTGAAAGATAAAAGGCACCTGCAGTACAGAACTACAAAGGATGTGTGTACCTGTACAAGAAAACTGCTGCATCTGCCCTGTTTTCAGTAAATGGCTATTGCAAACTGTGTTCTTAGCATAGAGTGCTTGTCTGATACGAAATATTTTCTTGGAGGTGATCATAAACAGAGCAAATAAATACTAGTATTTATTCCATAATATGAACAGTCTTTCTGATACTAAACATTAAAAGCTGCTGCTCTAACTAAACCACAGTGGAGATGATTTTAAATGCTTGAAATGCATTAATTAAATGTATTCTTTAAACTTAAAACAACTCATGGGGAGTGGAATTAATATATGTGAAAGCTACGTCATTTTTTTTAATGTTTCTGCTGCTTTGCCAGCAGTAGCGAAAACATTTTTGTAGTGATACAGGAACACTTAAAATGGACATGAACTTCAAACTTTTAGAGATTTGTTACCTGCTTTTTTTTTTAACCACAGTTGAAGCTCCAGCATAGAACAAGAAGTGTATGTCTCTACCCTCATGAATTGTTCCTGACTGAAACCACACTAAATGTGGAGTACTGATCAGATAGGATGTTCAAGGTCTTCAGGACAAAGTAATATATTTACCACTACCAGTCAAGAAAGCTCAGAGACATAAAACAGACAAATGCAATCCTTAAACATCATCAGTGAAGAGGGAACAGAATTTTGCCTCTTCTTAGGGTGTTACTAAGTTCCTGTATCTTTCATAAACAAAATTCAGAGGGTACTTGGAATGAGGCAGAGTATTCTTGATATACACTGGCATGAATTTTGGAGAAAATAACTCAGTCCAAGGTAAGATGAGGAACAGTGTCCACTAGGACAGTGTATTTTGGGATGTGACCTCTCGGTCACTTGTGGTCTGAGGGAAGATTTTGGATTTTGCCCTCTTGTGCTGTGTCAAGAATAGTGGGATCCTCTGACAGGACTCTTGGACTATTTTCTTACGTGTGGTCAACTTATGGCCTTTTCATCCTTGAAAATGATGTCTAGAAGTAATTGGTAATCTACTGACAAGATTAGTAGGGTTTTATACTAGTTATACAAGCATAGTGATACTTGCAAAGATAATGCCATTTCTGAGCTAAGTTTACCAGTGAAGGAATAACTAGGTATGTACTTTAAGAGAAAAATACCTCGTCTCATGTAAAACAAATGGTGATCAAACAAATCATGCAAATCCTAAGAGAAAAACATGCTGGAGACTATAGTCCAGTTTAAAAAAAAAAAAAAAAGTCCATATGTTTTAACAGAAGTGTTCAGTTTTTCTTTCAAATGTTTATGTTTACTGTAATTTGGATTGCAAGGAAGCTCTAAAATTGTCTTCAAAAGGCACCTCAGTTCTGTGGTGGTCAGCCATACTCAGAAATACTGAGCTGTCAGAGCTTGGAAAATGACAGCCTGCCCAGCTAGGTTGCAACTGCAGCTACCAAGCCTTTAATTTTAAAAATGTGTTTGAGATAGAATCTTTCTCATGGAAATGGGAGCTTGACAAAATGAGCTATAGAGAGAAGGATCTTACAGTAGGAAGTGTTAGATGACTTTTAACCTATAGGCATTGGTACTGACTAGCTATGATCAGGAGATAGACCAAACTGATTTGTCCTAAGGGTTCATCTGTACAAGGAAACCTACTCATTACTGACTGTGTGTAGTGATGTGACTCTTGTGTACAATTTTATTACTGAAGAGCTGTGCTTGAATGGAGAAGTGTATTGGTACAACTGTCCCTTGTACATCAGTGTAATTGGAACATTCAGTGGAATATGGAGAATTATTAAAGCATGTGAAATAATTCCTTATGCCTGCTTTCATCACAGGCTGATGTTCTTTCGTTGGTCTAGCTGTGTCTGTCTGTCTGTGTTAGCTGTTACTGACTTCTACCTTGTTGTCTCTGCAACTTGGCTGACAAAATAGCATGCAAGTCCTTCCTAATCTATTCAGTACAAAACCACCTCAGCTAGCACAAAATGCTTCTATTAGTTGCTCTCTGTCTGTGCTGAGCAGATCAGGAGTGTGCTGTTTGGCTGGAGCTTCTGTGGGACAAGAATCCTCCAGCAGGGAAGCAGTGAGGTTTCTAATCACTCCCGCCATGTGAAACACTTTTGTCCAAGTGCTAGCAGGCAATTCATGCATTGCAGTGGTCACAAGGGGCTTACGGAGAGATGGGCCCCTACACAAGCACAAAATGCCTTAAAACTCCTGTGGCTTTTAGAACAAAGGTGTAAGGGAACAACATTACATGATAGTGTGGAGTCATCCCTTATGGGATCACACAAAGGCTTTGCAAATGCTGGTGGACTTGCCTACATGCAAGTTCAAAATAGGCAGAGGAGACACTGCAGCTGTGGTTTTCTTGCCCTGTGCACATGAATGGAGAGAGAATATTAACACCTTGAGCCACATGTCTCAGATGTTGTCCCAGATATGGTATGGTGGATGCAAGAATATGAAGAATGCTCCTCAGCCTAGCTCATGCCCTTTTCTGAACGCCAGTGCCTTCTGCATGTTACGGACATTGTGGGATAAGGTGTGTGCTTTTCACTTTCTATTCCAAGTCTGGTTTTAGTTGGTAACTATCCCTGTGGCTTTTGGGTTGGCAGCATGTTTTCCTAGTGTATCTTCTGCTTAAGGCGGATTGATTTGGAAAACTTGGGTAAAACGATGTTTGGTTGAGTTTTGGCAAGCCTGTTAATGTGGCGGTATGGCATTTTACTTCTAGTCCACCAGTGTCAAATATCCTTCAATATTTAGTTTTTCCTTGTAAATAACTACCTCTTATTAAATATCTCAAGTTGAAAACATTTTCTCTCCCTTGAAGTCTGAACTGTCAGGCTTTTGGTACAATACATTGTAACAGCAAAGGGTAAAAAAAACACATTTGAATGTATAAACTACATTGAATTTGTCCTATAACAGGTCCTTTCCAGAATCCCTGGCAGTCTGGACTGATCTATATAATTCTGGTCATCAATAACACTGCCATTTTAAAGTACACCACGTACGTTTACATAAGTACACTCTGTATGGGTGCCTACTCAATATAGGCAAACAGTGGATGAAATCTGAAGCAGAGAATAGAAATGTCTAAAGTAGACTATCATTTGTTTTTCTCCATAATATGTTATCTAATGCTTAGGTGTTCAAATAGGGATGATCTGTACCTAACAGACATCATAGTGTGGAAGTGATGTGGTCATTTTCTCTATTTGTCCCTGCTCTGCTCTTAGCATCTTCTTATCTTAATGCATCACTTGGCTTGAAACATACACCCTGTGGACGCAAGACGTTTTGAAAATTAGGAGCCTACTCCTGGACCCGAAGTGATGCTGTTGACACTGTTAGGAAAGGAACACATTTACAAGTTCTGGGCCTCCCTGTGCCTGCTCTGAAAAGAATACCTTACCTCCTGCTGCTAGGGTGGGCCCTGAATTTGCAGAAAAGGAAAAAAAAAAGAAGAAAAAAAAAGTATTATAGTATGTAAAAAGAGGCACACAAGTTATCTGCATGTGAGTGTTCAGGACAAGACTGCCAAAATGAGGGTGCATGCACTTACTTAGCTTTCTATAAGTACTTGGCATGAAGAGCTAACAGAAGCGTCACCAGATTTAGCTAGGAACCTCACCTCAGGATGTCTAGATGTCTACATCAGCTGTCCTATGCAAGATCCTTGCAGCTAGGACTCTGTGCTCTATTACATGTGCCACCTATCACTGTTCCTCAAGAAGCCATGGGATGTAAGCCTACCTAAGATTTCAGCCTTGGGGAACTGAAATCTTTGCTGTATCATTTTTTTTGCTGTGGCGCAGCAGGGAAAGTGGACATTAATCGCTAGGTGGCAGTGTGCAATTCACCCTGAGTTCAGTGACACTGGCTACGTGCAGGCAAGCAGAGTTGTAACTAGCGCAACTCTTACTCCATGCACCACCACTCATTTCACACCTGCTAATTAAACACGGAAGAGCAGCTGCTTGGTAAGTCAATACAAAGCACCACAGAGGGCTCGAGCACAAGTATTCTGGGAGGGTCTAAATGGTCATCTTCACTAAAAATTGTTGGTGTTAACTGGAGAGCAATTTTTCATTAACTGAAATGATGTCTCTGACAGTAGACACCTTGTACCATATCTGGACTTTGTTGAGTCCTGGTGTTCTAAAAGGACCATGTGACTAAACCCCTCTGCTCAGGGTGTGGGTTTTGTGGCCAGTTTACACCTTTTGGAGACATGCCTCCAGCCAGAGTGCTACACTAATGCACCTTCACAAGCTGGGAAGTTTTGGTCCCCTAAAGCCAGCCTTGCTATGTTGTTTCTGTGGTCACTCTGTAATGCAGTGCTGGCCATTACTGGCTGTTTCTGAGAATATGAGTTGAAGGACAAGAGGACCTGCTCCTGCTTTTTGGAAGTCAGGGGAGGACTTGGGCCTAATTGAGGAAACTGAGCATGCTGCTGCAGGTCCAAAAGTGGTTGCATCCCTCATTGGGAAGCAGGACTGAGGACTTTGGTGAAGAAGGGCAAAGATAGAGCTCTCCTCCTCATCCACTGGTTTGCTGAAACTGAGTCTTGCGGGTTGACACCACAGTGCAGGGGTTTTAAGAGACTGCAGAGGTGTCGTGTGTGACTTCAGCCAAGCCAGCTTGAGCACTCAGGGCTACTCAGGTGCAGCTGCTTCCTATGTGTGTATGCACTGAGCTGCCAGAACATTTTAGCCTGTGTAGTGCTGGAGTTGATGAGATTTTTGCAGTGACTTCTAAAGGGGCCCTCTGCTCACAAGGGTCCTTATGGAAAAGGACCTAGCCATGAAGGCCTCCGGCAATGCCCCCAAGTCTTGGGCCAGTTGCAGAGACTGGAGTATCTGACTCCATTGAACCACCTCATCATAGCATCCCACCCATCACGATGCTAGCAGATGAGTTGATAGGTCTAGGCATAAGGTAGCAGTCGCCTTAAATTTTACTGAAATAGAGGCATATAGATCCAAAGATTAACCACTGTTTTGCAAAGAGCTGCTTGTCTCCTGTATCCGATGGCAGCATCCACTGCAAGAACAGGCACAGAGCAGCACTCAAAAAGGTCAGACAGGGTCACTCAGTGATTTGAATTCATAGGGAACCTGCTTAAGGGCGGTATTGTTTTGAAAGAGGGTGGGGATAGCAGAGAAGAAAAGGGCAGAAAAAAACAGGGTAATAAAAACCTAGCTCATAGCCTGAACCAGTATTGCAGCATGGCCCTGAGAAACGTGTATAAAATATATCTGAGCAGCAGAGGAAAGAGTGTTTATGGTGATGCACAGATACTGTTTTATTTGCTTCCTCCTCTTCACAGAAACAGTGCTTTTTAAGTAAACAAGGTAAGTCCCTGATATCTCCTCCTTGCTGGAACAGTGCCTGAGATGCTGTGTTTCTGATTCATTTACGTGGAAAAACAGCAACATTTGTTTCCAAGTAAAGGCGTATCAGCTGGTTCAGCAGTAATCTCCAAAGGAACAGTAATAATAATTTCAAGAAAGGATAAATTATTTTTTTCTTTGTCTTCTTCTGACAGAGAGCAGAGCTGGAATTTGGAGAGTTGTTTCTATTTCCTAGCACACTGTGACTTTAGGTCCTGTAAGAACAGTGTGCCTACTGGAACCATGCCATTACAAGGTTATGTGGTCAGTTTGGAATATTTTTGTAAGAGGACAGAATGATTTGATGAATTTTCAGTGTTAGTTTTGTCTCAAATTCTTAATAAAGGTTTGGCTGAAAAGTAGGAGAGAAAGAGGTAGCTGGGGCACTTTTAGCTTTGTATCAACATCTGGCATCTTAACAAACATAAAAAACTGACTGCTGAGAAGGATGAAAGCTCTCAGAAGTGAAGCATAGATCTGGGATAACCTCTGAATGCTGACTCCAAAGTGGAGGGGTCTGGGAAGGTGAGGAGACTAACAAGACAGTCCTGGTTTTGCTGAAGTCCAGATATGTTTGCTGATAGAAGGAAAAGAGCAGCAATGTATAAGAATTCTGTGCAGTGCCTGCATGCACATGTCTGACTGCGTACAAGTACCAATCAGCTCAACTTCTTCACAGCACCTGTCTGTCTTCCAAAAAGATTTTGGGAACATGCAAAATCTGTTACAGATGGCCTGGGGAGAAGGCAGCAGTTTCAGGGAACACATGCAGGTGAATATGGGGATGCTACTGCTCAGGAAAGATGGCAGACGTGACATCTACACCTGGACCGCATGTCTAAAAAATGGAACAGCTTCTGCAATTGCTGGTTGCCAGTAAACTACAGGCACAGCAGTGTAGCATTTGCATTGCACATCCTAGCAGTGTCCAGCATTCAAAAGGAGGAGTTTTAATAAAAGTTTAAACTGGTGATGAGCATTTTATAGCATATTTAGTTGTGCTTAGCTCAGTTTAGCTCCAGGGCCAAATACAATTCCCATAGGAGGGATGTATCTGCTAAAAATTCAAGCCCCGGTCTCTTCCAGCCGGATGCTTGTACTCCATTGCAAAGGCTCTAAATGAGAGGCAGAGTGGGGCTCTAAATGAGACCCACTAAGCAAAGCCATCTGATGTTCCTGATGACTCCAAATTCGCTTGTGCTGTTCATCAGTGCTTTGGACACTTCAAGCTGAATTGTGAGACACCGTCAGTAGGCCTGGGAACATAGAAGGATGCAGTTCATGAGAAGTATTTATGTGGAAATACCATTTCCTACCTAGCATCCAGCCACAGGAGTCCCAGAGCCTTTGTGTTTTCTGGTCCATTACCATGGCTGAATAGGTGTACTTGGCACAGATGCCAAAACAGAAGAAGGTAAGTATGCAAAGTTCTTTTAGGTATTTTCTGACAAATTAAAAAGCAGCAAGACTGTCTTTCTCTGTTTGATTTTAAAAGCTTTCTTTACAGATCACACTGGACACAGCCAGTAAGCAGCTGTATATGACATTGAACGACTACTGAACAAGAGGAGGCAGAAAAGCAGCAGTTAGAAAAGTGTAGTGGGAGGCCCTGACATGTACCAGTGTACGAATTTAACATTTGAGATGTATGCAATCATAGTTCCACATTTATCTTATGATGGCCAGACTGATCCAAGCAACTGATTTATGCAAGTTTTATACCATTGTGGCAACAGCATCTCTTACCTCCAAGTGTGAAGCTGAACCATCAATCTGAAAAGGAGCTAGTGTTGCATGTAGTGGGGTGCCCAACCTTGATAATGACAAGTCCAAGTAAAGCGAAGCAGAGATCACTTCCTCAAATGGATGAAGTCTGGTAGGGATAGCACTGAAACAAGTAAAAACATTATTTCAGTGGGCTTTCAGTAGCCCACAAAGCAGTGAAAGATTTCAGGGAGATTAATGGACTAAGTGGCTCCTCATGTAACAGTTTTACCACTGAGGAGCTCTGCTCTAGGACATCACAGTTCAGTTTACTATCCCAATTTGTCCTGCTCTGCTCCAGACACTGAACCCTTTTACAGTGGCCAGGAGAGGAACCACATGAGGCCACACAAGCATCTCTTCCCTATTTCAGAGGATTTGATTACTTCCAGGCACAAATTTTATCATATTTCATGTTGGGAAAATTCATGAATTTTTCTGCTGTTTCTCACTGTGGCTTATACAATGGCCTAATTAGCTGTGAGATCTGGGTCTCTAATCCCTTGCCTGGCTCTGACCTTGAATGACCTTGGGGTAAATTTTAATTTCTCAGCCTGTGTTTACCCATCAGGAAAATACTAATGTCGAAATATTTTTCATCATGGCTTTATAGGAAGTCTCACCTCTGGGTTATTCTGCTGCATGGGAGAGAAAGAATGAGAAACACAATTTTGGCAGATTCTACCCTTAGAGACAGAAGGATCCGTCCACACCAGAACTTCATAAACCTCACTAAAATATTTCTTTCTCATTCTGCTTGTGGAATAACAGCATGTGGGTTTGAGAAACAATATTGTTCAAAACAAGGACAGTATAAGTTATTAGTTATCAAGTTAATGCTAAGAAGAATATTTTCTACTGGTGGCCATGACCTTGGAAAGAACCTTCAAATTCTGTTATGCACCTCTTTTCACACTCAGCCAGAGTTGCCACATGCTCTGCTCTGGAAGCCTAGGCGTCTTACATTTGCAGTATTTGCTATATTTGCAGAGGAGATTATCAGCTACATACAATTTATATACTATTGCACATGCAGGCATATTCTAATGTGATTCCAGAAGTACCAAAGCTTTTACCTATACTGTCTCATTGCATATAGATACTGGCCTTAAGACAAGAAAACAGTATATAATAACAGGATTACAGTTTTAATTTTGGACTCGAGTCTACAAAGATGGAGAAGAGGCGACAGAATTGTGCTTGGCTGCCACAGGTACCACAGGTGTTTCGGAAAAGTCGTGTACTGAGGGGCTCACCAGCATGTGCTGGACCATGCACACTCAACAGATATCCGTGTGAATAACACCTAATAGAGGCAGGAGAGGCTATTAAACCATTTTGCAACTGAAGCATGGAGAGACAAGATGATTAGCTGAAGGTGTTCCACGACCAAAGGCTGAATCTTCCGGGTCTCAGTGACATGCCTGGGTTGCAGTACGTATTTTACCAGATGCATGGGGAGAAGCTCCTGTGGGAGGCCACTCCGCCAGTAACAGGGTAAAACTGAGCACAGGCCAACACAGTATTGTAGTGCTCAGAGTGAGGCAGTTATGTGCACAGGGAACCACAACCTCGCACAGACAAGATACCGCTAGCCAGCTGAGTTACCAGCTTGCAAGCTAGCCTGGTCTTCTAGGGACCGTAAGGTAGCATTAGGCAAGAGTACCTGACGGTCTGTATTTTGCATCTGGGTGAGACAATTGCCATTTGCATTTAAAAATGCTGGTGCTAAAATAAAGTAGTAAGACACACATGACCCACTGCCCTGCCCTGTGCATTGTTGCTGTGAAATGCTGGCAAGATAGTCACAGCTTCGCCTCCAGAACTGTCTTGGAGATACCACTTTCATAGTTTGGTAGAGTATGACAGTCGCAGATGTCTCTTCAGTTTCTTATCATCTGCGGTGTGCCTCTTGCAAACTCCTTGCATGGTTGCTGACTCTTCCCCTGCTTTCAGAAGCAGTGAAGCCATTGCCCCTCATCAGTCAAAATGACCCCCAGTTTCTCCTACAGCTTATCCAACACTGTGGTGGGTCAACCCTGACTGGGCACCAGGTGCCCACTAAAGCCATTCTGTCACTCCCCTCCTCAGCTGGACAGGGCAGAGAAAATATAACAAAGGGCTCTTGGGTTGAGATAGGCAAAACAGATTTGACTTGGGGAAAATTAACTTAATTTAATGCCAGTCAACACGAGTAGGGTAATAAGAAATAAAACCAAATCTCAAAACACCTTCCCTCCACCTCTCCTTTCTTGCCGGGCACAGCTTCACTCCCTGATTCTCTACCTAACCCCCACCAGCTGTACAGGGGGACAGGGAATGGGGGTTACGATCAGTTCATCACACGTTTCTGCCGCTTAAGCCTCCTCAGGGGCAGGACTCATCACACTGTTCTCCTGCTCCAGTGTGGGGTCTCTCCCATGGGAGACAGTCCTCCATGAACTGCTCCAACGTGGGTCCCTTCCATGGCGTGCAGTCCTTCAGGAGCAAACTGCTCCAG